>JASKGM010023149.1:0-28866 GCA_034509205.1 Ceratonia siliqua | reverse complement strand
TATCAATATAGCCGTTTATTCTTGCGGTGTTTCTTTTGGGTTACGCATTCTTGTTCTGTTTCTTGGAGGGTGGTTCTGAGTTGTTACAACTGGGTTCATAACAGACTCCAAATGGGCCTGTCTTCAAAATAACCATAGGTAAAGGAATTTTGCAAATCTGCTTCACAGTGACGTCATTATAAATAAGAGAAAGGGATGAGATGATGAGACATTCCAAGAATAAATCTGGTTAGAAATGAGAGGTCAGCCACAGAATGAATATTTGGAGATGGATTTTGGTTAGGAGCGAACCAGTAAGGAATAAGGATATTAGTTTTAGAACAAGAACCGAATGACCAAGAGAGATTGGAAGTGATAAGGGCATGACTTGTGAAAATGCCCCCTCCAGATCCAAGAAGAATTGGAGTTGAGGTTGAGAGTTCCATTATGTAAATGTTGCCCATACTTAGCAATGAGACATCTGATAAGAAGGGTAGAAGGATTATCGACCATTTTCCTGGTAGTCTTCGCTAACATTGGTTTATTAAATAAGTATATTGATCTAATACCTAAACCTCCTAATTCTCTAGGATAAACTGATGCCTTCGAAGGTAACAAATGAATTTTAGATTTATCTACAGTATGACCCCAAATGAAATTGCATATTAAAGAATCTATTTGTTTAGAAATATAAGTAGGAAGTTTGATACAAGAAATATCTCAACATATTTGTTCCCCTTCATAAAATAATTTTATCCCTTATGTTTGCTATTGAAGTGTTTAGCCACTAATTATCTCCTTCCACTAATTGTTTCAGAAAAAGCCAAAGATGAATACCTCAACATATGTGTTCCCCTTCATAAAGCAGCATTGAAAGGTGATTGGAAAGCAGCTAGGCACATCTTAGAGAAAGATTGGACGCTGCTGCGTGCAGCCATAACAAAGGGGTGGGCAACAGTCCTCCATGTTGCAGCAGGAGCAAATCATGTTCACTTTGTGGAGGAGCTAGTTAAAAAAATGGACCCAGATGACTTGGAATTGCAAGACGTCAATGGGAACACTGCATTCTGCTTTGCTGCAGCAATTGGGAATGTGCCAATGGCTGAGATAATGTGGAAAAGAAATGTATACTTGCCAAAAATTAGGGGTGGAGAAGGAATGACTCCTCTTCATATGGCTGCTGTACAAGGAAGAAGTGAAATGGCATGCTATCTATATCCTAAAACAGTTGAAATATTCGAAGAAACTGACTGGATTGTACTGTTCTTCTTTTGTATTAACAGTAGCCTCTACGGTAAGTATATTATTGCCCAGATTACTTTTGAAATAACATAGCAAGTCATTGATAAAATGGCTTATCTAACACTTGAAAATTGAGAAAGATCTTTTTCTTTGTTCATTGATATGATAATGAGGAAGAGTGACAAAATAGCAATGTAGACATGATTTAGTAAACAAACATGAAATAAATAAAAAGCAGACACGTGGATGATATATTTAAGTTGGCTTCAAGTAGATTCCTCTCCCTGATACTTTATTAGCTCTCCCACGTTAGGTTGTCAGTCTTCTGCAGAAGCATCTGCTTATAATTAGTCTTCAGTGATCTTCTGCAGAAGCTTGGTGCTTATAGTAACATTCTTTGAGATTTATTTTTGGACAGTCATATTTGCTCATATGGGAAAGATAAAAGATACTTCTTAATGCAATAGTTTGTTTAGTTAAATTAAAGATGTTCCAGATAAAATGGTGTGAAGTAGTGAATTTCAGATTAGTTGCTCCGAGGACATGAACTTTAGAAGCTCTATCCAATTCCCTCCGAACCCAATCTCCTGTCCTAAACCCAGGTAGTGAATGAAAGATAATTTCTAACCAGCGATGAAGGATCAACTATTAGGTAACCATCCATCCATGGTTAATGAATATCCAAATAATTGATTGTTCCATTAATTTATGACTTTTTAAAACATATAGTTTTTCTCCTAACTGCATACTGAGAAGCCTTTCAACTTTTCTCATTTTTATGTGTTCATGAGAATTTGCTTGTCAAGCAACTTTGGATTATTTTGCAGATTTGCCCTTGAAAATGCTAGAAAAGAAGCCAATGCTAGCTTTGGCTCGGGATGGTAACCATGAGACAGGATTGCATATCTTGGCTCGAAAACCTTTAGGTTCTGTTTGCCAAAGTGCAGGATACCCAAAAAAGCTCATGAAGTCTTGTAAGTGCCTACAATCACTACTATTAAAAAAATTAATACATTGAATTATTTCTTTTTTACTTTCTATCGATTAATAAACCTTTGGCGAGCTTTTTTTTCAAGCAGCTATGCTATTTAATGTTTTTAAGTGTGATTAGAACCTAATAAATTCCCGTGTTTTTTTCCAGTTTAAGACAAGAATTTTGCATGTTCTATGTTTATGTTTTTTTACGTATTTGTTTTGGAAACTTCTTAGACACATATTGTATCATATCATCTGTACAATACTCAACAAATATAAGTCACGTGAGAATTTTAAATGAGGTGAAATCATTAATGCACTGTGTGGCTCAAGTGGGTCTATTCAACCTCATTTAAAATTTACACGTAATTTATATTCATTGAGTATTACACAAACGGCATAATATAATGTATGTGTGTTTGAATTTTTCATTTGTTTTTCATCTTAGTACACGAGAAATTAAAACAGCTTATTTGCAAGAACATGTTCTTGATTTCATAAATCAAACTTTACAGCTCCTTCTAGTAGAACCTATTTCCTTTTTTCTTTGTTTAATTTTTTTGTTTGAAGTGAGGAGGTAACCACGTGTCCTTGCTAAAAAATTCTTAAGAAAAGGGGCCTATTCTGGCAAATTATTATTATTTTTCTCTAATTTAATCAACTTACATATATTTCTTGTCCCCATGTCTAGGGGACATTTACTGCTTGTCACTATTCACTTTTTATTTCGAGATCAAATATATCTCATACTTAAGTCATTAGTTTTCGTAAAAGTTTTTCATCGCAATTTTACTTTATTGTAATTAGTTACTTTCACATCAATTAACTTGAACTAAATTCATGTTTTTGTTCTATTTCCTTTTATTTTACTGTATTCTACTAGCTATACCTACCACGATATGCACCTTAATCAGCAAAGTTCAAAGGAACACTATCCTTGAGCTGGATGTAATTCTTTCCACTTTATACTTGTGTTTGGCTTATAATGTATCGAATTTTGAGAGGTTCATGCACCTGTCAATCAAGATGAGATCAAGTCAGATGCTTGGCTCTTGAAAAAATTATTGAACTCTTGTGTTTGGATAAGGGATAATAGAGAAGGGAAGGGGATGAGAAAGTTTCATTGAAATTACCTTCCTTTTGTTTCAGAGTTTTTATATAAGGGGTGGACGAGAATGAATAAGTTTCATGTAATCTTCCAAAATCCTCCGTCTCTATCTTTGAAGTTCTCCCAATTTAAAAGATTTTAGACGAAAAGCTAATTATATACTACAATACAATTCATTAGTTTTTAAAATTTCAATACTAGAACAAAAATATTCATATTTAATCATTTTAGTAAGTAATTTATAGAAATTATTATAATCAATTATTTTATTTTATTCTATTTTTTTAATTTCTTTTCCTTGTTAAATTTAAATATTCAAACACGGAGAAATCATCTTTTAACCTTCATATCTTCTCCCTTTCTTCGTTTCTTTTTCTTTGGGTTTGTTCATTTAATTCCTTCCCCTACCAAATCCCAAACATACCCTATGATTGAAGAGAATGGAGGAAAAGGGAAGTGAAGGGAAAGTTTCACTTAGATCTTCCCTTAGTTTGGGTGTTTTGGGAGGAGAATGAAAGATCTTTCATTAACCTTCCAAAATTCTCCATACGCCTCCCTTATTTTGGAGGAAAAACCAATAATGAACTATTTTATTATTCATTTTTAAAATTTGTAATATAAATAAACTTTATTATATGTAATCATTTTTATGAAAGACAAATTTTTTTAAATATATCAAAATTAATTATTTTCTTTTATTTATTTATTTTTCGTGTTTATTCCTTGTTAATTTTAAACATCCAATCAAGGAGAAGGAAAATCTTCATTTAACCATCGCTTCCCCTCCATTATCACCCATTTCCTTGTCTTTGGTTTCCTTCCCTTCCCTTTCCTGTGTTTGGTACAAGGATTTTTCAAAGTTTTTCAGAAATTACTAGTTAAGAATCTTAATTTCTTATGTTTGGTACTAGGTTAGAAATAAATTTTTCCAGAAAATTAGAATTCTTGAGAACACTTTTGAGCAACTTTCAGATGAACATTTTCCCGTGGGAGGGGTGGTATTATTCCCACCATGAGAAAAATTTAGTAGATCCAAATTAGCTCTTTTACCCTCCCTTAAAAACTACCAAACCCACAACCCCAAATACCAAGCTCCAAGCTCCAAGCTCCAAATCTCAAATCACCAACCCTAACCCCAGTCCCTATTTTTCTTTAAAATATAAATTTCTTATAATTTATATTTAGGGTTTTTTTTGTAAAAATCACTTCTATTCCCAGGAAAATAGCTTCTAAACCAAACGTAGAAATGTTCATCATTCTCAATAATCTACAAGACCAATCAAACACAATTTTTACATGTTTAAGAACAAGATTCATAGGAAACTCTTAGGAATCATATTTCTTGCGAGAAAAACGTTTCTTACCAAACGCACCCAAAAGAATTCCATGGCTAGGATTAAGCATTAATTTCTTGTGGTTGAGTTTTACTCCACTCCTCACAGAATGTGATTTGGATTTAATGGAACTAAAAATGAAGATAATGTTACTGAAAATATGTAGTAAATTATTGTTTTTTGTTTTCTTCACATAAATGTTGTGATAGCCATTACTTGGTCACTTAACCAAACTAGTTGGTCAAATTGTGTCCCAGGTCAGCAAACTCAGCTAATTCAACTTGTTAGATGTGTCTGGAAAAAAATTCTTAGTCTCGATGACAGGGAGACTTGGGATACCATAAGGGAACCTTCGCAAGTAATATTTAATGCTGTAGAAGTTGGAAATTTTGAATTTTTGGCTGAGCTTATCAGTACGTATCCTGATTTGATATGGGAAGTGGATGATAGAAATCGAAGTATAATTCACGTTGCTATTTCGCATCGTCATGCCAGTATTTTCAATCTTATACATGATATCGGCCCAATCAAGGATTTCATAGTATGTTTTGAAGATGAAGATGATAAAAGCAATTTATTGCATTTGGCTGCAAAATTGGCACCACTGGATCGACTAAACTTAGTATCTGGGGCAGCTTTTCAAATGACTCTCGAGTTATTATGGTTTGAGGTATTTCGCTCTTAATACCATAGCCAATGTATGTTTTCTCTAATATAATGTATATTTTTCCTTTTTCACTTATCTAAATCTATATGGATCATAGTTGTTTTAGACATCTTTATTTTATGCATGGTTATCACATTCCCTTTAACATGGTAGGAGGTGAAGAAGATAATGCTACCATCATTCATAGAGAAGAAAAATTCAGAAGGCATGACTCCTCGCCAAATATTCACTAAGGAGCATGAAGAATTATTGAAGAAAGCAGAGTCTTGGATGAAGAGAACAGCTAACTCTTGCATGGTTGTTTCTACACTTATTGCTACTGGAGTGTTTTCTGCGGCATTCAGTGTACCAGGTGGTAATAATGATAATACAGGAACTCCCAATTATTTAGAGAAACCATCATTCTTGATATTTGCTATATCAGATGCAGCTGCGTTGATCTCATCTTCAACCTCAATACTAATTTTTTTGTCTATCCTCATCTCACGCTATGCAGAGGATGACTTTCTAAAGTCACTGCCCTTGAAGTTAATATCTGGATTGGTAGCACTATTCATCTCTATAATAAGCATGATGATAGGATTTAGTAGTGCCTTCTTCGTAACTTATTACCATGGTTTAAAGTGGGTTCCTAGTTTCATTTCAGTACTTGCATTTGTACCAATATCCTTATTTGCATTTTTACTATTCCCACTCTGGTCTGATATAGTCTACTCAACCTACTTTTGTAGGTCTCTTTTTCGACCCAGTAGACATATGCTTTACTAGAAAAGTATATTCCATTGTAAATGATAGATCTATTCTGCTGTTGTACTCATGTAGTCTAATAATCTTGAAATAATGGTTACATATGCCAAAAATGCTAAGGTACTTTATGCAATTTTGAGTATTGTAAATTCAAGCCTAAGTTGTCAATATGTATAATCAAAACCTTATCCTATTTGTCACATTCTAATTTTGGTGAAAATCGGTTAGTTGCTTCCATCCATGCTCTACTTTGTTAGAAGTTTTAGATCTTCTAGACTCTTGATACATAAACTATTACACACAAAATCAAAGCACTAGATCTGTAAAGCAAGGCACTAGTATCAATTCCTCAAAATATAGCACCGTGTATATGTATTAAGTAGAATTAGTAATTAATTACTGTAATGGTTCTGTAATTCTTTTAGGAGTATTATATATATATATATATATATATATATATATTGTAATATTGAGGCTTATTATATTGTTTAATAATCACTAAAGATCAAAATACATAACCCTTCATACTATTATAGTTTTTAAAATTTTCCGTTTGTGTCAAATTCAAACAACATATGCTGCTTGCTCGTTCGATCCTACCACTCTTCCATAATTGCATACTTCAGTTTCAGACCATCTAACAAACTTAACGTATAATGTATAAGGTGTTGCTAGTTGATTCAAATGACGAAGGAACTACGTATTAGTACAATTCCAAATTACAATAAAGAGGTGTAAAGAAATAAGTCCTACCAAAAGTGGAGCATGATTATAACAGATGGGAAAATGAAGGAATTTTAACATTCTAATCGACTTTGAAAGTAGTTGTAGCCTTTTAAGGACTATTTGCTTGGCTAAAAGTTTTTGGATATAATGATTTGTTAGCTCTACTAATAGTAAAGGTTTAAAATTCAGTCATTTTAGTTAACCAACTAATAGTTTAATGACAAGTTCACCTCTAGGTCGATCTTTTGTGGAATTATAGTAGTTTAAGCTCTTACTTGTCTTCTTTAAAATACTAAGTTTAAAAAACAATAAAAATCATAAACACTTTAATCAAATGGGCATTGAAAGTAATCCAAATAAAATAACCAAATAACTAAACTAGAGGAATGCAAAAATAATGGATTTGTATTAAATCCTATGAAACTAAATGTGAGTTTAACTAACTAACCAATCATGTATTAAAATATTAGATAAATTAGACAATTATTTTAAGTTGAGATTATTGTTTTTTCCACTAACGCTAGAGAATTCCAAAGATCATGGTTTATTCTCAATTTGCAATCAACTAATTAATTTCATTGATTTAGATCATTACTTTGTCAAATGGATTAATCATAAGGAAAACACACAACCATTTACATCAGAACAACTCAATGAATCCAATTTGAATTCTTGTTTAAGAGAGATAATTAAGTGAAGATGATGTTTCTAACACCTTAATTCTCAAATGTTAACTTCAATCACAAATAATAAATGGCCAATCCACAATTCATCATCAAAGGTATAAAGAATAATGAACAAGAAATAATCTCAAACTTGCATTAAACACAATTCACCAAAATATCCAATACAGTCATGGTAACTAAGCCAAACTCCCAAAATATGTTTAGCCACTCATTATCAAATTCAATCTAATGAATTCAAATACAAAAGTTCTAAGCATATTGAAGAACAAATAAATCTAAAAGAAATTTTCCCTTATCAAGGTGCTGTGGAGCTTCCAAGAAGATGGTCATAGATGACGGTAACGAGCAAGGAAAGTTGGTTGGCGTTGTCCCAGGTGAAGACCTCAGGCGATGTTGACGGATACATGACGCTGCAGTGGTTCTTCTTCTTCTCTGATGAAGACGACAATGGTGAAGCGGGAAGTGCTCCTTCAACCTTCTATGCAGGCCAATAGCTTCAAAGGGAGAATAGGACTGAAGATTCAAGGTGTTCTCTATGGTGATTTTTGAATAACCCCTGGTGGCAGAGGGTTGCATGGCCAGAGGAGAGGTTGACAGTGGATGGGTGGTGGTTGTCGACTTCCTAGGATGTGTAGCGTGGGAGCTCATCTCGTAGGCCAACGACGTTGAGTAGAAGAAAACACAAAAGGAAGAAGGGAGAGGAAATTGCCTCACAGTTGGAGCCCTCCTAACAAAGAAGAAGACACTAGGTTTTTCGAGAAGCCAAAACAATAGCGTTTCACTTTTTTTAATTTGATTTTTACTCTTCTAAGACACTCTAGGCTTTCCTTCGTAAATTCCTGCAAGTACCAAAAAAATGCCTCAAAGTAACATATTCCTAAGATAAAACATATGAAAAAGAACTAAAAACATAACAAAATACTAGGACAAATATTGATTTATCGAATTCCCCCAAACCTATATTTTGCTAGTCCTCGAGCAAAACAAGAAGAAAATGATAAATAAAGTTTTAAAAACACAAACTTTAATCAACAAAACTTTCATGCCTTAATTCTCATTATGGCTAATAACTAAATATTTTATACACAAGTATATTCAAAATCCCAACACAATAAAGCTCTTTATTCAAATCAAATGCACATCACACATTCATATTACAATGCTCAAATCATATCCACATCAAGTCTCTCCAAACCTAGTGTCAAGAATTAGAATTCGCTTCAACTCTAATCCTCCAAGATTCACTCATTAAAGCATACTAATCCTAGGTTTAAGAGACCCCAAGGTGGATTTGCTTCTTTTGGTTTTGCCCTAGTGATTTTGGCAGCAAGCCCACATAATTTTAACCACAAGAAGTCAATTGAGATAAAGTGAATAAGGATAGGCACAGACTCAAATTCTTTATTAAATTTTTTTAACTAAAAAAATAATGAAAATAAAAAATATGATTCTTCAATTTAGGTATAAAATCCTAATATTCAATACAAAACCTGTAAAGATCATCTAACAATTAAGATCATAATGAAGAGTGTTTAAAGAGCACAAGGAAACTAACTCTCACAATAAATCGCTTATGGCTCCAAGAACTCACAAGGTAGTCTCCACTATTTTATTCTCAATCATCAAATTTAGGTTCATCTCAATTTCAACATCAAGAGCACGGTTTATGGAATATGAACATTCATCAATCCTCACAAAAAACTTTGAAAGTGCTAAAGAAAATAAACACAAAGTGGAGAAAAGACTTAATTACTCATCAAAAAGCGAAATGAAGCAAGAAAATTTTGTTTCAAAATTTTTTTATTTGCACCCCCAAACTTAAACTAAACATTGCCCTCAATGTTTGAAAGAAAGCATGTGTTTAAATAGAGAACAAATATAAGAGAAACTAAAAAGGAAAAGGAAAATATACTACCAAATATGAGTAGGTTGTCTCCTACCAAGCGCTTTCTTTAACATCTTAGCAACACGTTGCCTTTTCTTGTTAAGGATTGTGCACCTTAATGCACTCAACATCCTTCTTTTCTTGGACTCCTTCTAAATAAGGCTTCACATAATGCCCATTTACTTTGAATATCTCTTGAGTCTTCGAATTTAACAACTTTACCGCTCTATTGGGAAAAACTTGGACTATTGGAAACGGTCCACGCCATCTTGACTTCAACTTTCTTGGAAATAATTTAAAACAAGAACTAAACAAAATAAATTTCATTACAAGATAAAGAGACTTACAAATTAGGCCTTTGTCATGATAACACTGGGTGTGCTTTTTGTAGATTTGTGCATTTTCATAGGCTTTATCTCGAATCTTTTCCAATCTATGGCTTTCTGACGTCGGCTAATCTCCTTTACAACTCTTTTTGCTTAGGTTCTAGTCAAGGTAGTTGTAATAATAACATGATATATATCGCCTTCCCCCAAAAATTCTAACTTACGGTGCTTAGGCAACTCATGAAGCTCAAGCTTAAGTAGAGTAGTTTCCTCCCTGTGCGGGGACTTTGGCAACTCTAAGAGCTTGTTAGACTTTTCTTGTGGGGACACAGTTATTGCTTTGTTTAGTATCTTATGATACCCTTTAGTCTCCTCTTCAAGTGTTTCCTCTACCCTCTTAATAATGAGAGCAGCTTCAAGCTTATCCTCTATCTCTTCCTACAAATAGGTGTCATAAACATATGAGTCCAAACAATCAACAAAAGAACACTCATATGTAGTAGAAATAGAAGAAATGTGTAGAGAATTAAACACTTTAAATTGTATAGTCTCTCACAAGACTGTTATTGTTAACCTCCCATTATGGACATCAATAATTGTCTTAGTTGTTGCCATGAACAGCCTACCAAAAAGAATTGTTTGCTCGTTATCCTTAGACGGGATTCCTTCCATCTCCAAATCCACAAAGCCCATGGGCATAATAAGCTTGTCTACTTGCACCAAAAAATCCTCAACTATTCTTTTTGGATACTTGACTAACCAATTCGCTAGTTGAAGGGCCATAGTTGTTGGCTTAAGCTCCCCTAAACCTGGTTACAAGTATACCAAATATGGCATGAGGTTGATACTTGCTCCTAAGTCCTGCATGGCTTTAGCAATATTCTTGTCTACCATAGTGATGCTTATGTTGAAACTTCTTGGATCTTTCAACTTAGGAGGTAAGTTTTGCTAAAGCATTACACTAGCAACTTCTGAAACCATGAATTTCTCATTTCCTTATATATCCTCTTTTTAGTGATGAGTTCTTTAAAACAAATTTTCATCTGATGGAGCATTCATGTTAACATCTAAAAGAAGTAAGTTAATATTAACCTTAGAAAGCATGTCAAAAATTAAAAAAAAAAAATTGCTTATCCTATTTGTTTTCCCTTAGATGACTTAGATAACGAATTGGAGGTTTATAAGGGTCGATTGCCTTATGGAGTGGAGTGGAAGAAAATGACTCCTTCTCTTTATCTTCTCATAATGCTTAGGAGATTGAGGGTGTTGGTAATAGGTTATCCTAGAAAGCAAGTTGTATTCCCCAATTTTATGTAAATACATTTTAATATTAATAATAAAGAGTTTATTTATGTAAACTTCATGTTCTAGCTATTAAGGTTCCTAAATTCTAATAAACCAAGGTACATGTGCATAAAGGTTATACAAAAGAAGATAAGTATCTTTAAATGAATTTAAAATAATATTTACAGTTACTGAATAGAGCCGGTCACTATGTTCAATTAAGACTATAGTTACTGGATTACCTTCAAAGAAAGAATGAGATTCTTTTCTAAAGGAATGATGAATCTCAAATATTAAAGTGGTA
The DNA here is from genome assembly GCA_034509205.1 of Ceratonia siliqua. Lineage (NCBI taxonomy): Eukaryota > Viridiplantae > Streptophyta > Magnoliopsida > Fabales > Fabaceae > Ceratonia > Ceratonia siliqua. The sequence goes on along the minus strand of JASKGM010023149.1, from coordinate 17,603 downwards.
GACTTCAGGTAATGATACTATTAAATGAAATGGAATCAAGTGAGATATGAAGTTCAAGTCAATACTGTTGCTTTGAACTTGAACTCATACACATTATATTCGTTAATGGCAGAACCAAAATCCTGATGGATTATAGACTTGTGTCCATGACCATTGTGATCTTTGATATACTATGGGTACGACCATTGTGTGACATTGGTTCGGATTCTGTATGTTGGGATCATAGTGGAGTGAACATCTGTGAACATAAATCCAAGAAATGGAGTTCGTAGCATTACATCACTTCTGGTGATTTAAGGAAAACAAGTGTAATATCTGGGCCTGGTGAAATAATGAATTAGCTACTCATCATTTTGATATAATTTTAGAAGAGTTCTAAAAGATCATCTTGTCACTTATCGAATGAAATCTAAGACTAGAGGACAAAATTAACATAAGAGATAAAACAGTAATTTTACCTTGTGTCAATGGATGGCTACCGATGGTTCACAAACACTAGGTTTGAAAATTGGACAAATCAATGTTCAACATTGACTTCTTGTAATTTTAGAAATTATCAAGAGTGTAATCAAGAGTTTTTGGTGAAATGACTTCGTGATTAATAAAATTAGATTATCATAATGAAATTAAAATAATCTCAAATTTATTGGAGCTTGAAATTCCTATGTCGAAACGAATTCCTCACCTAGCTTTGGAGAATTCAATTCACATTAAATTGGAATATATTTAAGATAAAATTAATTGATATCATTTCAGCTAATATATTTATTAAGACAAGAGTTATCTTAATTTAGATAAAGAGTTATTTTAGGACAAATGTTGTCCTAATCATGCTTGAAAATAAAACATTTTTGTCACCAAAGAAACAAATAATTCTCACATTAGTTGTCTAATTTAAACAAGTGGTGTTTTAATTAGATAATAAAATTTTAAGACAAAGTTTTTTCTTAATTCAGACAAGTATTATCTCAATTGAAACAGTCTTTATTTTAGTAATTATTTTTGGTTTAACTACTTTAAATTAATATTTGAATTGTTCAAATATTTAATTTAAAAATTTTGATTTAAATTAAATTAAATTCCCATTTAATTAGGAATTTTGGCTATAGTATTTTATTAAGATAAAATTAATTTAATTATTTATCCTAATGTTGTTGTAAAGTTTGAATTGTTCAAACTTGTGAAACAACTCCTCCCCATGTGATGGAGAGGTGTACGGCCAAAAGAGAAGAATTAGTCTGTGACATAGTCAAACATATTATCTCCTAATTATCCTAATTAGCTAAGTGAATAAATTTTAGAAATTAAAAGAGTTTTAATTTCTTAGGTAACCTACATTTACTGAGAAACTAAGTCATAGCGATTTATGTAAGTAAAATTCATTTATTTGAATTTTTTATTCAAGTATAACCAATTAGCAAGCCATACATGTTTTATTTAATTATTAAATAAAATATGTTATTATCAAAATTAATAATATGATTATTAATTGATAAATCATTAGATAATTTGATTATCTAATTTTCCCCATTAGTAGGCATATGAATCTCTAATGGTTAGGGATTGAGTTTTTGAATTACACTCAAATGCTCTCACGTAACCTAGGGTTAGCATACTATATATATGCAACCTCTCCCTCTTGTAATCGCACAAGTGAATATTTGAGAAAGAGAAAAAGTGAATTCTTTGGTGTGCCACTATAGAGTTTTTCATGCCATACTAAGGGGAATAAAGAGGAAGGCTTTCTAATTTACTTTGAAAGCTATCAATTATTTTATTTGATCTTTTTTTTTATTCCAATCACTAAGCTTATTCACCGTAGGTTTTGTGAATTAATGCTTCCCAAATAATAGGCGATCAGTATGCTTGGTTGGGAAGTATATTACAAAAGTCACTACAAGAGGTATGTAAAATTCTTATCTATTTTACTTCTCTTTCTAGCCGTGAGTTATTTGCCTATGTATTTTGTTTCTACCTGTTTGCAAGCTTAAATGTTTTAAAAGTTTTAAAACTCATACTTGTACCATAAACACTTTGGATAAACAACTAGATCCAACATCAAGTCTTTAGCTAAACCTTCCTTGGAAACTTCTTGCTATCTTTGCTCCCTGTTTGAATTTCTTGCATCATCTGGTAAGTCATTAGAACTTTCATCATCAAAACTTTGGTACAGAATCTTACCACTTCAAAGGATTGTAATAGCCTTTGCTTGCTTGGGTTAGCTTGGAAACATTCCCTATTGATGGCTTTGCATGTGTTCCGTAAGTTGCCCAACTTACATTTCCACCCTTTTCATAGAAGCTTCTAGAAAATCCAGCCCTTGGTTATGTCTCTCGTGATTCTCTTTACTAATTTGAATAAAGACATTCAAGCTCTCCACCAAGGTTGGTTTCCTAGGTTGATTGGATGGTCCAGCGTGGCTTTGATATTGATTCAGTACTAAATTTTAAGCATATCTTGGATTATGGTTAGTCTTCCAAGGGAAATTAGGATTATTTCTCCAACTAGGGTTATACATGTTGGCAAAAAATATCATTCCTTGGCTAGGTTGCTAAGACTCCATTAAATAAGATTTTTCTTGTTCATAACCTGCATAAAATTCACAAGAAAAAGAACAATTGTTAGCACCATGCCCAAAAATAACACAAACTCCACATACCTCATGATTAGGCATGTTCCTAGTAGTGAAGACTTTGACTTGGTTAGTCAATTTCGCAAGTTGCATTGCCATCTCATTGATGGAGCTTAACTTATTCACCCTAACTATCCTTCCTCTTGTACTATTTTGTTGGGAATTAGCACCCAACATCTCATACAAATCATATGTTTCCTATACAATCTTTTCTTCCATCTCTCTACTCGCAGCATTATCAACCATATATTGACATTGTTGTGTCAACCCATCATAAACGAACTAATTTTAAAGCAGTAACAAGAAGTGATGATGGGGAAATTGGATTAAAAGCATCTTGAATCTGTCCCATGCTTCTTAGAATGGCTCTCCTTCCATTTGAGAAAAGGTTGCAATCTTGGTTCTTAAATTGGTGGTCTTTTAGTGAGAATAGAGTTTTCCCATGAACTTGTTGTAAACTGCTTCCCCTATAGTTAAAGAACCAGATGGAAGGATCATCAACCAAGCTTTAGCTATTTCAAAAGGGTCTTCCTTAGGAATTTTGTAGAAGGAAGGAAGCCAGGAATAATGAATATTCGTGAGCTTATAATTTTGTGCCGCGTCTCCCAATTGGATGCAAGATGTGGCAGTGCCATTGATTGGCCATGCATATTCCTTCATCAACCTTTATCTCTCAGCTGCTTCCAATATTTCAGGATCCGTGCTCAATGTTCACTTAACACTTTCTTCTTCCATAGGATGTAACCGATTGTTTATAATCAATTTCCTCAAGCTTGTAATTATCCTATGGATGTTGTCTATTGTTGTCACAAGGTCTCCCCTTTGGGGTCATCTACCCTGCATACACCTAATGAAATGAAAGATAAATTAAGCTATCACAAAACATAAAGAAATTAAAAAAGAAAACAAAGTCGCGAAAACAAGATAAAGAACTAAACAAATGAAACAAAAAAAAAACAATTTAGCATCAAAGTAAGCAACTTAAAGAATTTAAACTATAATTCCCCATAAATGGTGCCAAAAACTTGATGGGCAAATTTTAATATGCTCGCAAGTACACAAATCAGTACTAGTTTAATGACAAGTTCACCCTAAGGTTGATCCCTCTTGGAATTACAGTGGTTTAAACTCATACTTATCTTTTTTTAAATACTAAATTTAACAAACAATTAAAATCCCAAATACTCTAATCAAATGGGCATTGAAAGATATTCAAATAAAATAACCAAATAACTAAACTAGAGGAATGCAAAAATAATGGAGTTTTATTAAATCCTATGAAAATCAATGTAGGTTTAGCTAACTAACTAATCATGTATTGAAATAGTAGATGAATTAGACAATTATTCCTAAGTTGAGAATATTGGTTTTTCAACTAAAGCTAGAGAATTCCAATGATCATGGTTTATTCTCAATTTGCAATCAACTAGTTAATTTCCTTGATTTAGTTCATTACTTAGTCAACTAGATTAATCATAAGGAAAGCACACAACCATTTAAATAAGAACAACTCAATGAATCCAATTTAAATTCTTGTTCAAGAGAGCTTATTTAGGTGAAGATGATGTTTCTAACACCTTAATTCTCAAATGTTAACTTCAATCACAAATAATAGATGGCCACATTTCATCATCTAAGGTATAAAGAACAATGAACAAGAAATGATCTCAAACATGCATTAAACACAATTCACCAAAATATCCAATACAACCATGGTAGCTAAGCCAAACTCCCACAATATGTTTAGCCATTCATTGTCAAATTCCAAATACACAAGTTCTAATCATATTGAAAAACAAATATAGAAAATAGTAGACAAGCAAGGAAAGGTGGCTGACGTTGTCCCAGGCGAAGAACTCTGGTGGCGTTGATGGATACGTGATGTTGCGGTGGTTCTTCTCCTTCTCTAATGAAGATGACAATGGTGATGTGGAAGGTGTTCATTCACTTTGTTTTAGAGTGTTTTTTGAGTTATTGGCTCATTTGTCTAGAATTTCAGGTGGCTATTACATATATTTATTCCTTAGTGGTTCTTGATATTTTGTAGTCGTTGTATTGTGGTTTTAGGTTGAAATTGGGTGATTTAAATAAGCATAATTTGGGTTAGGCTTAGAGATGAAATTCATGTTGAGCTGGTCAAGCAACCTCGAACATTATATGGTTTTTGAGTCATAATTGGAGCTACAGACCTCAGTTACAGTTGTTATTTAGCTTATTGGAGAGCTAAAACAAAGGCTACAACTTTAATGAAGCTTGAAATCCTAATTCTACCATATTAAAGTCAAAAGATAGAAAAACCAAAAGTAGCAACTGTCTATAAATACATTTTTAGCCTAGACTTTATGTCTGTTTTTAACCTGTATCTAGCATTCTACAAGTCCAAATTAAGCCAAATTCCAATGAGCTCAGCGCTACCTCAGAGCCACAGCATCCACAATCCAAAGCCGTAGCACCTGTAGTTATATTTAAGGAAAAATTCAAGCCCTTTGAGCTACAACTCTGGCACTCTGAAGGCATAGCTCCTACAACAAATTCATTAAAATGCCTAAAAATTCATTAGAAAATGACCTTTTGCACCGATAGAAGAGACAAGGTTTGGAGCCCAAGAGACAAAGCCAATGAAAGAACTTTTGAGGAGTAGAAGTGAAGAGGAAGGGACTACAAACTTCATTGTTTTTATTCTTATTCTCTTTTGTTCTTCTTCCTCCTTTTGGATGTTGCTTTATATCTTGAACATGATCTTTGCAACTCCAGTGATGGAGTAAACCCTTTTAATAAGATTATAATTTAGAACCCACAAGTAATCCATATTGATGTAATTCTCAATAAATTCCATGTTTTTATCTCAATTGCTTCCTCTGTTCTATGTTTAATGCATCTAATTTAATGGCCATAGATTAGATTGATTTAGGGAACCCTAGTTGCTTTAGAAAAGGGATTTGGGGTTTTGCAATGAATAGAGGGATGTATGATCACTTAGTGGAAGTAGTAAGTTTGTGTGGATAGGAATATACCTTCACAATAAATAGTCACTAAACAGAGAATTGAAATTAATGAATCCCTACATTAGAGATAATTCATAGGAATATAAGGTGATTCTAGTTAAAGGTATTTCCAATTAATCTTAGGAAAGATAATTGGATATTTAAAGACCCTGTCTGGTAATTGAGATCACTAACTATGATTATTGGGGAGGGAATTGAGACAAATAAAGCGTGGGGAAATTTTGTAGTCCTAGGCTTTTCCAAATTAGTGAATTTCTCTAGTCAATTTTCATTTATAATTAATATTGCTTTATTTAGTTCAACAAATTTCATTGTTGGTTTGATTAAAAATGGGGGAAACAATTTTAGTAGTTAATAATTTAATAACGGTTCTTCATGGGAACTGATAGGAATATGTTGCCTTAGAAAGTAAGTTGTATTCCCTAATTTGATTTAAATACATTTTGATATTAATAAATAAAGAGCTTATTTATGTAAGCTTCATTTTCTAGATATTAAGGTTCCTATATTCTAATAAACCAAGCTACATTTGCATAAAGGTTACGCAAAAAGGAGATTTGTATATTTGAATGAATCTAAAATATTATTCACAGTCACGGAATAGACATGGTCACTTTATTTAATAAAGACTGTTGTGTCTGGATTTCCTCTATAAAAAGGATGGGATTCTTTTCTAAGGGGATGATGAATCTCAAATCATTGAAGCAGTTGACTTCAGGTAATGACCCTATTAAATGAATTGGAATCAAGTGAAATATCAAGTTTAAGTTAATACCGTTACTTTGAACTTAAACTCACACATATTGCATCCTCTAATGGCATAATCAAAATCCTGATGGATTATGGACGCATGTTCATAACCAGTGTGTGACATTGGTCAAGACTCAGTATGTTGGGATCATAGTGGGAGTGAACATCTGAGAACGTAAATCCAAAAAATTGAGTTCGTAGCATTACATCACTTATGGTAATTTCAGGAAGATAAGTGACATATATGGGCCCAATGAAATAATGAATTAGCTATTCATCATTTCTAGATAATTTTATAAAAGTTCTAAAAGATTATCTAGTCACTTATTGGATCAAATCTGAGACCGGTGGACAAAATTGACATAAGGGGTAAAACAATAATTTTACCTTGTGATAATGAATGGCTACAAGGGTTCACAAACACTAAGTTTATAAATTAGACAAATCAATGTTCAACATTCACTTCTCATAATTTTAGGATTTTTCAATAGTGTAATCATGAATCTTTGGTGAAATGACTTCTTGATTAATAAACTTGGATTATCTTAATGAAATTAAAATAATGAAAAATTTATTGGAGCTCGAAATTTTTATGTCCAAATGGATTCCCAACCTAGCTTTGGAGAATTCAATCGACATTAAGTTAGAAGAAATTTATATGAAATTAAATGATAGCTTAAAGCATTTATGTCTTAATTAAGACAACAGTTATCTTAATCTAGACAAATAATTATTTTAGAAAAAATGTTGTCCTAAGCATGCTTCAAAATGTGAGAAACATTTTTGTCACTAAAGAGATAAAAATAATTCTTACTTTAATCGTCTAAATTAAACGATTTTAGAATTTATATTCATGCACGACCAATTAAAAAGCCACACATGTTTTATTTAAGTGTTAAATTAAATATGACTTTATCAATTAATAATAAAATTATTAATTGATAAATTAATTAGATGATTTGATTATCTATAATTTCCCTAGTAGGCGTGTAGAATCCCTAAATTTTAAAAATGGCTATTTTTTAATTACAATTAAGTGGCCTAGCATTAAACTATTATAAATATTACTTAGACCTCTCCTTACCTAAGTACGCCTAGTTGTCCACATTAGAAAAAAAGGAGAAGCCAAAAAACACTTTGAGAGAAGAGAGAGAGGCACATCATCCTTACTTTTATTCTTGAGTGACCAAGAGCTTGTGTAAGGTGACTAGAGTGTTCCTTGAGTACAATTTCTACATGCCATACTTGAAGGGAAACGGAAGGCTTTCTATTTCAATTTTGAGAAAGCTATATATTTAATTATTTCATCTTTTATTATCTTCCATTCACTAAACCTGTTCGCCGTAGGTTATGTGAATTGGTGCTTCCCAAAGAATAGGCAGTAAGTGTGCTTGGCCGAGAAGCAAATTACAAATATTAAAGTGACTAAAAGAAGTATCTGAAAATTCTCCACTCATTCTTCTACTTAGCCGTGATGTGATTTTGCTTTAGTGCTTTGTTTCCGTCGGTTCTACAATTTTATAATGTCTTAAAAATTTTAAAACCTATGCTTATACTGTAAACACCTAGGGCTAATCTCTAGATCTAACATATTTAACACTAAATAAAACACGTAAGGCTTTCTAATTGGTCATGCTTGAATAAAAATTCAAATGAATGAATTTTATTTTATTAAATTCCCTTTGACTTATTTAGTCTTATAGTGAAAGTATGTTTCCTTGAAAATTAAAACTCTTTTAATTTCCAACCTTAACTTTATTCACTTTAGTTAATTACAACAATTAGGAAAATATAAGTTTTAACATTTCAAACCATTCTCTCCCTACTTGGCTGTCCACTTCTCTATCTCATGGACATTTAGTGTGCTTCTAAGTTTGAACATTTCAAACTTTAGCTATTAGGATTAATTTAGTTTAATTTAAATAAATCAAATTTTTTATCCTAATAAAAGAGTGTTAGCCGAAATTTCTAATTAAATGGAGATTTAATTATTTTTATCAACTTCTTTAAATTAATTGATTTGAAAATTTCAAATTTTAATTTAAATTAGTCTAATAAAAATAAAAATAATTACTTAAGATAAAAGTTGTCTAGATTGAGACAATACTTGTCTTAATTTAAACAACTTTTGTCTTAAAATTATATTTTCTAATTAATTTAGACAACTAATATGAGACTTATTTTTGTCTCTTTAGTGACAAAAATGTTTCTCACATTTTCAAGCATACTTAAGACAACATTTGTCCTAAAGTTTGTTTGTCCAAAATTGAGACAACTTTTGTTTCTTTTAAGACATACGAAAAATGTACTACGACAACTATTATCTTAAAATAATTATTTTCTCTAAATTAAGACAATTCTTGTCTTAAATAAAACAAAAGCTAAAATGCTATCAATTAATTTCATCTTAAATTTATTCTAACTTAATGTGAATTGAATTCTCCAAAGTTCGGTGGGGAATCTGTTTGGACATAAGAATTTCAAGCTCAAATAAATTAAGGATTATTTTAATCTCATTAATATAATCAAGGTTGATTAATCATGAATTCATTTCACCAAATACTCATAATTGTACTCTTGAAAATTCCTAAAATTACGACAAGTTAATGTTGAACATTGATTTATCCAATTTTTAAACCTAGTGTTTGTGAACCCTCATAGCCATCCATTAACACAAGATAAATTTATTGTTTTACCCTTTATGTCAATTTTGTTCCCTTGACTCAGATTTCATCCGATAAGTGACTAGATAATCTTTTAGAATTTTTCTAAAACTATCTAGAAATGATAAGTAGTTAATTCATCATTTTACTGGGCCCAGATATGTCACTTGTCTTCCTGAAATCACTATAAGTGATGTAATGCTACGAACTCCATTTCCTAAATTTATTCTCGGATGTTCACTCTCACTATAATCCCAACATTCAGAGTCTTGACCATTGTCGCACAATGGTCGTGCCCATAGTATATCAAAGATCACAATGGTCATGAACTCGAGTCAATAATCCATCAAAATTTTGGTTCTGCCACTAACATATACAATATGTGTGAATTCAAGTTCAAAATAATGGTATTAACTTAAACTTGATATCTCACTTGATTCTAATTCATTTAATAGTGTCCTTACCTGAAGTCTATTACTTCAATGGTTTGAGATTCGTCATTCCCTTAGAAAAATATCATTCTTTCTAAGGAGATAATTCAGACACTACAGTCTTAATTGAATTGAGTAATTGACTTTATTCAGTGACTGTGAATATTGTTTTAGATTCATCCAAAAATACATATATGCTTTTGCATAACCCTTATGCAAATGTATTTTGGTTTATTAGAATCTTGGAACCTTAATAGCTAGAAAATAAAGCTTACATAAATAAACTCTTTATTTATTAATATCAAAATATATTTATATCAAATTAAAAAATACAACTTATTTTCCAGGACAACCTATCCCCAACACCGGTCATATACTCCGGTATTGGGGCATGGTATGCTTAATGGGAGAAGTGAGGTTAACCATGCCTTCGCCTTGTCTTGGAGGGAGAATAGAAAGAGTCTCTATCTAACAGCATCATTAGAGACTCCATTATACTTAAAAGTATCACATATCTTTAGAAAATTAGATACGTGAGCATTTGGATCCTCATGTGCCATGCCATTGAATTACACCATAAAGGCTACCATTTAAAGAATAGCTGGCTTTATCTCAAAGTTATTAGCTTGAATGGCAGGCCATCTAATGCTAGAAATAGCTCTAATCACTAGGGGAACACCATAATCTCCCAAGATCATGTTTCCTTGTTGATCTTCCATTGTTTTGTTCTCAGTTGTGGATTCCACATTTTCCTTTTGTTCAAGCAATGAAAGTTACGCTCAATTTCAGGCTCAAAATGTACTAAATCCAAGCTTTGAGTATGCCTCATGCACAACTCAAGAAACATGAAAAGGACAATAAATTAGATTTAAAAAAATTAATACTATAATAAAGAAGAATCAAATTAACCAAGAGCTATTTGGTATCAATAGTAATAGAAATAAAAAAAATCCCCAGCAACGGCGCTAAAAACTTGTAAAATTTCGCAAGTGCACAAAATCGAACAAGTAATATAGTGATAGAGAAGGATGTAGAATGACTAATAGTTATTGAAATTATTCTCTCTAAATTATTTGAAAATCAAGAAAAGTAGTGAATTGAAAATTTAAAGCATAAAATAACTATAATTAAATTGGCTAACTAAGAATTAACCAAACACTTAGAAAGAAAAATTTTCACCAATGAAGAAAATACTAAGCCATCTGACTCACCTAACCAATCTAATTCCAAACTCTAACCATGCAATAAATAAATTATCATCTTATTTGATGGTGAAATATTATAATTTATCTAAAATCCTATCTTGACTAGAATTAGAATTACCCAACATAAAATAACCTGCAATATTTCTATGTAAATTTAAAAGTAATTAGGCACATTAAGGCTAACAACATTTCATAACACAACCGCAAAAATCAAGTTGACACATTCCTGTCTTTCATTCAGTTCATAGAACACATCATAAGAAGCTACCTTACATGTATCATCTCTCAAATTAACATGCATAACAAATCATTCAACTATTGATAAGATAATTGAAAGCATTAAACTCAGTAATGTATACTCAAATTGAATGATAAAATCCTAATCACAAAAAAAGAAAATTTGGAATCTTCATAGAAAAGTTATAAGTGCTTAATTTCATATGATTTTCTACTGATTTCCCTTATATGTAATTGCTTGGTTACTTGAATTTGTTGAGTTTTTATTAGAATTTTACAATTTGTAGATGTTTTGGAAACTAGAAATCAATTGAAGATAAAATGCATGAAGTTTGGATGAGTTTTGAGTAATGTAGCTGCAAAGACAAGAGCAAGAGCGTACACAAGCCAAAATCCATCAAGTTAGGCGCTGCAACGCCCAATTGATGAAAAAGAGGCCTAGAACCCAAGACATGGGTGTTACAGCACCCAACGTAGGGCACTACAGTGCCCATCCAAAATGCAACACCCTCTACAAGGCTGGGCATCATGGCTTGCTCCTCATTCGATTGTTGCCCCAAATAAGAAGTTAGGGCAGGGAATTACAGCACCCAAGGATCAAAGCTGTAGTGCTCTTGCAAGTCTTTTCATTGAAATCAAAACTTTGCATCATATTTATGGGATCTTTGATATCAGAAATATAAGAGAATTAAGAAAGGAGAAAAGAAGAAGAGAAGACCTTTAGGTGCTGGATTTAAAGAAGATTTCGCATAGAGATTATTAAAGAGTCTTCCGTTCTTCTTTCTATACTTCCTTTCTTTCCCTTGGATTCTTGATATTCTTGATATTGATTATTATAGATTTTCTGAATATGCTTGGCTAAATTCCTCTTCGATTGAGAGTGAATTTTAAACCCTAGACTTGATGTTGTGATTGATTTCTTAGTCTTATTCTCTATGCTTCCTTGCAAAAATTGTTTATGTTCTTCTATAATCTTAGTTCAGGATTGTTATCTTGATTTATTTGGGTGGCCAACTAAATGAACCTTGGTAATCACCTAATGCTAGAATAAGGAATTAGATTTGTAATTGTCTTATTTCCTATTCATGAGTAGCAATTCATAGTTAATGATTATGGTCAAGTTTTCATTTACTATGAAGGGGAACTTTGCCTAAGTTAAATAATCCGAGCCTTTGTGTTTATTGCTAGACTAATTTATCTTTCTCATCTTAATGCTTCCTTTGAATTAAATCTAGAGAGCACAGGTTCTAGGTTGTTTAATGGTTAAAGAGTATCTAGAGAGCACAATATCTATTTAACGCCAAACTAAGGAAAGATTGGAATAGTAAAGCTTTTTTGCTATCTACGGTTGGTAGTTTTAATAAAAAGTTAGGAATAATATTAGGGTCATGATCATTGCCAATGTTTAGTGGTGGAGAATGCACCTTTAACCAGTTTTATCATCATTGTCTTTTAGTATTAATTTACTTTGTGCTTTACATTTCTAAATTTTTCTTTGATTTCCATTTACTTGGTTTAATCATTCACAACCCCCTTTTTATATTTAGCATTTAATTTACTATAATAAAGTTCGTAGCTTATAAATTAGAATTAATCCTCTGACCCTTGCTCATTACCATACTCAAAAGCAATCTTTTTCTAGCAAGGATTAATTTGATACCCCTTTAGGAACACATCAAATTTTGGCACCATTGTCAAGCATTGTTAATTGATTTGTTACCAAGCTTTTGTTTTTATGTCTTTTAGCTTTGATTCATTTATTTTTTTTCAAGTGTTGATGTCTGAAGAAGAGTTATAGTTGCGACTTCAAAGGATTAAACTACTTTCAAAACTCTAACCACAATCGAAGTCAACAATTCACAGCTTACCGACCTTCACGCTTAGTCCATACTCCACTACCTGAGTTCAACCTTGCATTCCACACTGTCCTCTCATCCATTGACCCATTTGAACAAGACATAATGGTTGCAAATAACCAAACCATTAAGGAGTTGGTAGCTCAAAATTTAGATCAGCAGCAATTGTGCATTGAGTACCCCAACCTTGAGGTGGCCTTTGAACTCAAGTCTGGTCTAATACATCTATCGCCAACCTTTCACAGTTCATAGGAGAATACCCTAACAAGCACCTCAAGGAATTCCATGTAGTGTGCTCAAGCATGAAGCCCACAAGTATATATGAGGAATAAATCAAGTTGAGAGCCTTTCCTTTCTCTATAGTAGATTCCACAAAGCAATGGCTCTACTACTTGCCTTTTGGGACCATATATACATGGAATAAGATGAAGAGATTAGTTTTGGAGAAGTATTTCCCAGCATCTAAGGTTGCCAACATTAGGAAGGAAATTTGTGGGATTAGGCAATATAATAAAGAGTCCTTATATGAGTATTGGGAAAGATTCAAGAAATTATGTGCAAGCTATCCATACCATCAGATTAATGAACAACTATTGATCTAATACTTCTATGAAGGCCTCATGGCCATGGAGCACAACATGATTAATGCTGCAAGTAGACGAGATTTTGTTAAGAAGACCCTCTGAAGCTACAAGACTCCTCATATCTAACATGGTAACTAATTCCCAACAATTTAGCACTCGAAATGATATATCACCCAAAAAGTAAATAAAGCCAACAAATCCTCCATTACTTCTCTTATGAGCAAAATGACTATAGGGAATATGCAGTAAGTTAAGGTATGCGAAATCTACTCCACAATGGCTCACCCAACTAACATGTGCCCACTTATTCAAGATGATAACATAGAGGAAGTTAATGCCATGGGTAGCTTCTTAAGTCAACAAAGGAAGTATAATCCTTATTGCAATACATACAATCTAAGATAGAGGGATCATCCTAACTTAAGTTATACGGGGAATCAACAAGTAGCCCCTAACCCCATCTCTAACCGACCACCAGGATTTCAGCCAAAGATGCAACAGCTATACCAAGTTCTACAACCCACCCCACCATCTATTTCCCTAAACTCAGGAACATCTCTTGAAGACTTAGTTAAGTCCCTGGCTACTAGCCTAATATAGTTTCAACAGGAGACTAGGGCAAGTATTCAGAGTTTGGAGAAGTAAATGAAGTAATTAGCTATAGCTGTGAGCCGTTTAGAGGCACAAGCGGAAAGTAAATAACCTTCTCAAATTGAGTTAAACCTAAGAGAGAATGGAAGTGTAGTAACATTGAGAAGTGGAAAGAAGTTTGAAACACCAACCACTATATAAACTTTAGTGGTAACTAAGGAAGTTGCCCAATAAGAGGAAAGTGTTGACCAGCTAACCATGCCATCTACTAAGGCAAGCACAAAACCTTCCATTCCTTCCTATATCACTCCTCCACCATTCCCAAGCCGGTTTGCAAAACCCAAGAGACAGAAAGACATTTGGGAAACCTTTCATAAGGTAGAGTTAAACATACATCTCATAGATGTTATAAAGTAGGTACTCTGCTATGCCAAGTTTCTCAAGGAATTGTACACCTCCAAGAAGAAGTTGAAAGGTAATGAAATAGTAAGTGTGGGGGAGAATGTCTCCGAAATTTTACAAAAGAAACTCCTACCCAAGTGTAAAAGTCTAGGCATCTTCATTATCCCCTGCAAAACCCAAGAGACAGAAAGACATTTGGGAAACCTTTCATAAGGTAGAGTTAAACATACATCTCATAGATGTTATAAAGTAGGTACTCTGCTATGCCAAGTTTCTCAAGGAATTGTACACCTCCAAGAAGAAGTTGAAAGGTAATGAAATAGTAAGTGTGGGGGAGAATGTCTCCGAAATTTTACAAAAGAAACTCCTACCCAAGTGTAAAAGTCTAGGCATCTTCATTATCCCCTGCACCGTTAGCAACACCAAGTTTCCAAAGCCATGATAGATTTAAGTGCATCCATTAATGTTATGCCACACTCTATTTATGCATCTTTAAATTTTGGTTTATTGGAGGACACTGGTGTTATTATACAACTCGCTGATCGTCCTAACGTTTATACAAAAAAAGTTATAGAAAATGTTCTTGTGCAGGTTGATGAATTAGTCTTCCCAGCTAATTTTTATATGCTTGAGATGGAGGATGAGAGGTCCCCCAACCCAACACCAATTTTATTGGGAAAACCTTTCTTGAAGACAGCTAATACTAAGATTAATGTGGATGCTGGCACCCTCACTATAGAGTTTGATGATAAGGTGATTCACTTTAATATCTATGAAGCAGTGAGTTATCCCAGTGATTTACGCATCCCTTGATGAGTGACAATGTGGACATCAGGCTAAGGATAATAAAGCAAGCGCTTCTGGGAGGCAACCCAAAGGGGGGGAACACACAACAAACAAATGATATCTTTCTTACTCTCCCTCATTATGTCTTCTATTCCTTTGTTTTGTTTACTTTCCTTTGGTTCTATTTTTATTCCTTTCTTCCACACCTAGTTCTTTCATTTGGGGTGATAATATTACATTAAGAACAATGTACGGATTAAGTGTGGGGAAAGGATTTGGGATTTCTTATTATTTTTGCTTGCAACAAGAGGCACTCCTTTCATTAAGTATAAAATATAATAATTTGATCTCAATTTGAGAGAATTGTCTAAAAATAGGGAATTTTCATTGAAATTAGGGATTACCATTAAAAATTTAATGGAAGGAAATCACAGGGTGGCAAAGTATTAACGGAAAGAACACATGGTAATAGATTGTCCAGTTTTAAACCACAGGACAGTAAAGTCAAAATGTGTAAAACTACAAGATGGTAAAATGTAATTAACCCTAACTTTTATATATATATGGGTCATCATATGCTACCGCCCCATCTTGGGGTAGTATCATGACATTTTTTATTCTTTTTTTTTGTTTTTTTTTTGTTCTTTGTTATTAATTTTTTTTACTTTTTGGTATTATGATTATTTTCTATGTCTTATATTTTTTGAAAAAATTTTTGAAATGTTTTTGGATTTTTTTACACTTCTTGTACTATTCATTCATCATTTTTTTATAATTTACTTTTTCTTAAGTAAAAAATTCCAAAAAAATTTTAAAACATCTCAAAAAATTCTCCATGATATAGAAAATAATCAATTAATACCAAAAAATAAAAAAAAATCATAAAAAAAAGAGGTGGGTACAAAAAATATTAAGTTACTGCCCCAAAACGGGGCAGTAACATAGAATTTTCCATATATATATATACATATATATATACATATATATATATATATATATATTATGTATGTATATATGTATAATTATTATATATAATATGCTATCAGATATCGTATATCAAGTATTTTATCTGCCTATTCATATCGAACGGACATAGGATAATTGAAGCCAAAATCTAAATCTTCCAAAAATCACATCTAGTATCTACTTTGCTATCCGAACATATCCCACATCTGATTATTATCAAATATCGAGTATTTATTTTGGACATATATTATCAGGTATTCAAAATATTCACCTAAATTACCATTCCTACGAGTGATATTGATAGCCCAAAAGATGCATATGGTAAAGCTAGTCAAGGATATCTATATCTAGTGGGAAAGGGACAAGTCTAGTTGTATAACAAGCAACAAGTCGTAAGAATCTCATAGTTGAACCCAAACCCTATAGAAAATTATCGTTGAGGATATTCACATGAAGGTGCCCTCATCCAATACTACCAACCATCATTATGGATTGTTCCCAAAGTGAGGACACCTTAGATCCTATTCAAGCCTAAGGTGTAAAATAAACATTCTTTTTGCAAGCGACCTTGTGTGGTGTGATAAGTACATATTTTGTTATACTTTTATGTTGAATTCTCTTGCATTAACTGGTTTTGTTCTTAAGTTTATTGTGTTCTTAGTTTAGTTTCATGTTTTGTACGTGTTTTGAAGTGGAAATGCATTTATGTGATGAAGTGAGTCATGTTAGCATGCTTTGTAGCATTATAAAAGCAAGTATTTAGGGAAAATAACTCAAAATCCCATAATTTTGGACCAAAGTTAGAGTGTCCAGTGCCCCAGTTCCCATTCTTGGGTCCCACAGCACTAAAATTTGAAGAAAATTGGTTCTAAACCTAATAGTTCAGCGCCCCAGCGCTTCAAGGCCGTGCTGCGGCGCCTAAACAAGAAGAAATTCACCCAGAGTTCATGGCTGCGGTGCTGGAGGTCCAACGCTGCAGCTCTGGCCACCAGTAAGGTGGGCGCCGTGGTGCCCAAGTATAATTCCCAAAATTCAGAACTTAGGGCTAAGCACTGCAGTGCCCCGAAGCCAGGCCGCAATACCCGTGCACATTGATTCACTTTAAAAACGTATTCTTCACTTCATTTTACCAATTCTAACTTATGAAAATCAAGAGAAAGAGCTTAGAAGAGAGGAGACTAGCAAGAGAATGGTTGAAGGGAGTGAGTTTAGAGAAGATTCAACCGTTTGGAAGTCTTCAAAGAGTTCCTTCTTCATCTTTTCTTCATTCTTCTTGTATTTTCTATAGTTTTCATGGATTATATTGTTGTAATGAGTAATTTTATGATGTTAGAAGGCTAAACCCCCTTGGTTGAGGGCGAACTCAATGCCTTGGACATGATTTTGTGATTTTATCCATTGATAATGTATTCAACCTTTTCTTCCACTTGATTTGTTCATGATTATTGCTTGGTTTTGTTTAGGTGGCCAACTAAATGAACTAGGTAATCATCTA
>JASKGM010023119.1:17036-28889 GCA_034509205.1 Ceratonia siliqua | reverse complement strand
ATTTTATGATAAAACGGGATCAAAGACCCAAAGATATATATTTAATTTATAAACTGAATAGTTTACCCCTCCTCTAAAAACATGGGGTCCACCATTACAACTATTTTATAATTAAAAACAAGAAAATTCCAATTACCGTAAGGAAAACTTTAATGAAAATGACATTTTATATTTTGTTAGAATAAAATATTTTTTTTTAGAGATGTTTTAATAACACAATTTTTTTATGATAAAAATATACATAAATTGATATTAAAAATTAAAAAAATTATAACTTAATTTAATTTTAAAATTAACCTTAGTTAAAATTATTTACATGCATAAAATATCATTTATAAAAAATATATAAAATATAAAAAATTTATTTATTCATTCATTCTTACCAATATTAATATAGAAGAATAAATAAAAATACAATGAATAACTTTTAAAAAAAATTTTATAATCAATAATAGACATATTTAAATATTTAAATACATTAAATAATTTTTACAAGTTTTTTATAATAAATAATAGATAAATTTAAAGGTTCTCAAAGTATATTTAAGACATATAAATGAGTTAACTAAATTTAAATTTAAAATTAAGTTAATTTATAATATTTTCTTAATTTTTAAAAAAACAAGTATATATTTTTGTAATATAAAAAATAATCATAGAATTAAGGTATCTTTAGAAAAGAAAAAAACGTAATTTACTATATTTTTGAGTTTATTTATTTAATTAATTCACATGAACTTCACACGTAATTTTTTGCGTCTAAATCACACAAATTAGACGCAATAACTGAGATGCTTAACCCTCCAAAGTGGAATCCCATGTCTGAGGTGGAAATTTATTGACCAGATTAAGGCGGAGGAGACAAGGCCACAGAAGCACCCATTTTCTAATAGGGAATCCACTATTATAGCCCCAAACACGTAAATCGTGGTCGAACAGTAGCAATTTAACTCATCTCCTTTTTTTTACCTCAAATTGTGGCCATCCATGACTGTTTGAACTGAATACTGTACAGTTGCAAGATTCATTTCCCCGAAACACATGGCTTCTCACTAACCTTTTTCTCAAAACTAAAGCACCAAGGATTAGAGGGCCACATGCATGCATAAAAACCATATCTTAAATCTCTTTATCTTTTGAGATCAATGGCCAATCTTCATTGGTCTCCCCAACTTGCCTTTAAACTATTCTGCTTTGTACATTATCTGCGCATAAACTATGATATTAAATTAAACCAACCTCATCACCACCCTATTTTTTTCTATTAGAATATAGTACTACTAGTTGCAGTTAAATTAAATTAATACTTCTTCCCCTAGATTTATATACTTGGTTCTAAAACAGCTTATTTAGACAAACAATATAAAAATCTCTTCTTTTTTAATTGTATTGAGAAAAAAAATCATGGGTTATGATCTCATGAACACAGGTTTAAACCATTATAAGTGTTCAAAATTAATTTCATATTTAGACTAATTATATGATTTTTAATTTATCTATAAAATGTTATGTCTCTTAAGTTTGTGTAAGGATTCAGTTATGTTGCTATCTTATAAGACGATCTCAGTCGGCTACAATCTTTTCAAAAAAAATATTTTTTTTTAAAAAAAAAGAGTATGAAATCATGACCATTCCTTTTTTGAACGGACAATCTAAATTGAATTAGACAGTTATGTCATGGGACGCGATTAAACAAGATCCGTGTCCCTTAGGTTTACATGAATTCGAGTTTATAAAACATTATCCGAAAGGGATATATTAATTATTTATGTGAAAATGAATGGAGGGTGGAATGTGGGCCTTTAGTTTTTGCAAATACTTTTACCAAATTTATTGGTTCTAATTAAAGGGGAATGAGAAGATTTTTTTTTGTTATCTCTTGACATTGGTACATCTTTTTTTTTATATATATAAACAAGATTGATTGATAGTAGCCTTTGATGGTGGGGTGCTAATGGAAAGTGGAAATGGAGGATAAGCCTCAGATAAGACTTTGTGGGGTTCCATTATCTGCATATTGCTTTTGCCATTCTCTTGATTTATAAATCAGCCACAATTCTTGACTTTTAGCACGCAAGGTGTTTGATCAATTGATTCTCTCACAGCTGCGGTTAGAAAATCTTCTTATACAACTCAGGCGACGTAATGTTTAAGTTTAACTCATCTTCTAAAAATATTTTAGAAGATGATGATTGTTTTATGAAATCACTATCCTACACCTTTATTTTTTTTTTACTTTTTTTTAATGTTTCTTTTTTAATTTTTTTTATTTTTTAAAATTAATTAACTATTTTTTATCTTAAAATTTTTTAAATTTTTTCTTAAATTTTTTTACATTCCTTTTATTATTCATCTATAATTTTTTTTTTTATTCATTTGTAACTTAAAAGATTTTAAAAAATATATAAAAACATCTTAAAAAATTTTAATAAAAATACATTATATAAACATATAATTAATTAATTTTATAAAATAAAAATTATTAAAAAAATATTAAATAAAATATTAAAAAAATTCTTAAACTCTCCTACAGCCACATTTAAAAATGTAGATGTAGGAGAGTATGACCCTTATTTTATATGTATAATCAATGTTCAACCAATTTATCTAAACGATGTATGACTTCTAATATAATTTTTTTTTCTTCTCTACAGGGTATTCTAGTCTTCTCAAAATGAAGAATCCTACTAATATGAATACTCTCATAAAATTATATATCTCAAATATTCAACCAGTCTACTCAAGCAATATGTGACTTTTAACATATTTTTATTTTATTTTTTCTTCTTCCTTCTCTATAGGGTATTCTAGTCTTCTCAAAATGAAGAAGGCTACTAATATGAATGCTCTTATAAAATTACATATCTTCAATGTTCAATCAATCTATTCAGGCCATGTGTGACTTTTAACACAATATTTTTTATTTTTTCTTTTTCTTTCTCTACAGGGTATTATATTTTTCTCAAAATGAAGAATTCTACTGATATGAATGTTCTCATAAAGCTATATATTCCCAATGTTCAATCAGCCTATTCAGGTAATGTGTAACTTCTAACACGGTCTTTTTTAATTTTTTCTTCTTCCTTTTCTACAGGGTATTCTAGTCTTCTCAAAATGAAAATTCCTACTTATATGAATGCTCTCGTAAAGTTATATATCTCCAAACCAAAGAAAGAGTTTGTGCCAACAAATGTGATGCATGTCTCAAGCTTGATAAGATATTAGTGAATAAAATTATAAAGTGATCTTTACTCATGACTTTTCCCTCTTTGAATGGCCTTACATGCGTGGAAGCTCACCAACTTTCTGCTTTTAACGTTAGAAAGTTAAAACATCAACTTAAATCTCAATCTTCCTCTCACTCAACCCAACTATTGGACCAAAAGCCTCTCCTCCCTTTTGAAGGTGGTTTAAATAACTCAAGCTTGTTTTCTTTTACATTTATAAAGATGGATGATAAATCTATAGTGAGGAAAGTGTTAATCTAAAAGCTTTTTCTTAGCTGCAAAGAAAATGAGTTACAAGCCATGCATGTAACAGATGGATATATATGTATAGCAACCTCAACTTTCTCACTTTTCCTATCAAATTCAAACCATGGGCGTCTGAGAAACAGAGAAATGTGCTTGCTTCAGTTTTTTCATGGCATACAGATTTCAAAAACATTTGCTTCTAGAAAAAGTATTGAAAATAAACATTTAAGTTCACTTATTTTTATATTTTAAAAATAAATTAATATTTTCATATTTTCGTAAAAGAATCAAATGTCGTTTTAAAAATATAAAAGGCATGAAATGTTAAATTACCAAAACTTACTAGAAGTTAAAGTTTGTTTATCTTAAGAATTACTATTGGTTTTGACATAAATGACAAACTTTTACATCACATCATCAACTTGGAGACTTCAACAGAATATCCAAAACCCAAGCAGAACTTAGCGACTTCTAGTTATTAAATTCTTTTAAAGCGATAAGGTCATCTTACCTACTTTATTAGGGCTTTACTTGG
Source organism: Ceratonia siliqua (assembly GCA_034509205.1). NCBI lineage: Eukaryota > Viridiplantae > Streptophyta > Magnoliopsida > Fabales > Fabaceae > Ceratonia > Ceratonia siliqua. The sequence goes on along the minus strand of JASKGM010023119.1, from coordinate 24,881 downwards.
TTACAAGTGGTAGCAAAATGGTTCTTACTATTTTGTAAAGAAATACGCAACAGAAAAGTGGGAAAAGCTTCCCAATGGTGTGTCATGTAGCAGTAATTCCTTTGTTTCTCCTAATTGTTTGAATTAAACAAGTTAAAGACAACCTAAAGCCTGTAAAAGGGGGTCAATGACAGCTATGTCAGTTTCAAAGAGGTCCCTCATTCGCTCAAGTCTCAAATGATTTAATATATAGGTCCTCAATTATTAATTCTCTCTCTATCTATATGACAAAGTTACTTCGCAGATTTAATTTGTTAGTCGCACAATAGAAATATGATGGCCAATTCAGAGACCCCTCTTATCTGCAATTATATGTTATTTTACAAATTAGACGTCAGGAGTAGGACCCAGGACAACCTGGCCTCCACCACAGGGGGTTTCAGACAATAGGACATTATCTATATACAAATCAAGCAATGGATTCTACTAATCTTTGCCCATAGTACGATAAGATTATGCGACTGCTTGTTTAAATTTATTCGATAATATTTTTTTTTTATAAAAAGAATTATTTTTTTTAAAAAAAATTGTATTATATTTAAATGTATTAATTTAAAAAAATTTTTAAAATAAGGTGAATAATTTTATAAATAAATATTTTTCTTCTTATTAATAAAAGTTAAAATTTTTAACTCCTTTTTATAAGAGATTTTTTTTATTTTTATTAATTTATCTATTTTTTATAAACTCAAACAAACAGATATATTTTTATTAAAATAAATTTATTCTTAAAATAAACTCTTTTAAACTCACTACATCCTATCGTTAGATGTGGCACGGTATTTGACTTCTCCTACAAAAATGCAAGTCCCTTCATAATTGCCTGATGCGGCTTAAAATCATAATACATTGAATTAGAAATAATACATTGGATTTGGATATGCTCTCCTCTCCATTGATTTAGGAATAAATTTTATTTTAACTTCATTGATAGATTCAAGGGACCAAAATCATAATCATAACCATCCTTTGCAAATCAGTGATTTGATTGATATTAGCTATCAATTAACCCAAAAAGGACTGATGATTTTTGTGTGACTTAATATGATTTTGACTCTACCATTTCTCAATGTTTAATGCTCATTGTCAGAAGCCAAGCACAGGCCGTAGATCAAAGAGTGGGTTGATCCACATACAACGAGGACAATTTATATATGCATTTAAGATCTTTTCATCAATAGGGATGGTTAGGAGCCATTCGCATCTGACTAATTGACTCCACCAAGGCCGCCACTTATGGATTCCCTTGCATGCAGAAAGTGCGACAACAGGTAATACTTTCTTTTGCCTCTTCTTTTTATAGCAATGGGTATGTATACCTTCTAATTCCTTTCTTCTTTATTCAACTTCTGTGATCTGTCAAGTATGATCAAGACTTGGTTCAAATGTAGCAAATATATACAATTGCACATAAAAACCTTAAAAAAGTGAGTATAAAGTTAATTTTCTCATCAAGGTGTCTCCAAAGCAGAATCTCGACTCACCAGATCAATAAACTCGTAAATATTGGTGCTGATAGCCTACTGAACCTTGTGAATATTATATACCAAAATTTTGGCAAGCTGAAAGCCAGCTTCCTTAGGAACATTAATTTAACAAATACATGCCCGAATCTTCATTTCCAGTCAACCTTAGCAGGGCATGGAATGGAAACAGATGAATGTATTTCTATATTTCTCTAAACTGCACTTGTTAGAAGCTCTGTTCTTGTACTAGTTTCTGATCTAGAATTATCATCTTTAACTTTACCACTATGCACATCCGATTTGGACGTTCTTCCTCCTGAAAAAGTCAAGGGGGTGTTACTTAAAGATATTAATTTATCCTTTCTGGCCCTTTTTGAAGATGATTCAGTGCCCGACAGAATTCGCCGCAGCTGTGACTGCTGACAGACAATGCGACCCTTGTTCCATCCGGGGAATGTTAAGGAGGATGAGATATTATCCTGCAGGAATGTAAAAGCAGCCTTTGCAATAGGAAAATCTTGGGCAACTGTGCTTTTTTCCATTCGACCCCGTCTGATTAAATAGGAAAATACAGCAATGTTAGAATGTTCTGTAACCGTTATCCGACCAAAAAAAAATCCACCATTTTTTTTATCTAAGCAAAAACAAAGGCAAACCAATGCAATGCATAAGATATGCTATTAAGCAGGAAATGAAAACACAGATCTCATGACTAAAAGTATATCGCTGGATCTATCTCAATTAATTCCATCCATATATAATATGGCGGATTAGATGCACACCTAAGTTTGCTCCACCGTTACACCTTTTCCTTAATTTAAAAAAAAAAATTATTTCAAATCATCGTAAATAATAAAAGAAGTTTTAAGTAAGTTAAACATAGCATTGCTTTATAATAACGTGGAATTTTCGACATTGAAATATATCCTAAAAGGGGAAACTGATGATGAAATGGTTTCACGCGATTCAATCAATTGTCTTGATCGTGGATATCATTGAGAAATAGGAATCCGTGTTATCAAAAGATTTCCTACGATTCTTTCTAGTATGGAATCAGTCAATCATCCACTTTTGGTATCTTATTGAACAAAAATGGTGATATTGTTCCCCCATTGATCAAGAGTTTCGATTTTTGGGAAGTATTGTGGTCATCCAATAAGAAGGGTTTTTTTTTTTCAAATGAACAAAATGGAAGACCTATTGATTCTAACAACTTATTGGAGAGTTGATCATTCGAACCTTTCAATTCATAGATTCCAAAGGTAAACCTTGACGAATATTTTTTGCCTTTGGTCGTTGTAAGCCACTAAGCCTTGACAACCATGAGAATTGCCTTTTGGGAATATAATCTCATAGATTGCCCTTTCCACCTATTAGACTTTGCATGTTGTTTCACGCTGGTAATGCAGACCATCTTTGGCACTCACCCCAAATAAAACAAGGTGAATAACAGCAATGATTCTTATATCCATTAATCAATGCAAGCATAGACATCATAGTGATGTGTGGGAGATAAATGTAGTGATGCAATTTTATTGTAATACAATGCCTAAGTGAATATGAAACTGCTGTGATATATTCAAGCCTAGACTTGGCTACTGCCTAATCCAACTCAAACAACTTGTTCAAATTGGAAATTAATTTAGCTGATCAAGGCAGAACTTCAGTTGGTGCAATACTCTAAATACATGACTTAGACTTTCCCCTTCTACTTCTTTTGGTTTTGATGTTTTTTGTACTGCAGAAAATGAATAAGCGTACATGAATAAGTTTAGTGGTGAAAGCAACTTACACCACAACTACTGTAGCAAGCTGAGGAAGATCCTTGCCAATCACGAACATCTCCTGCATATTGTTAAGCCAAATTGATAGTGCGGTTAATGCACCACCTTCCCACATCCTGCAAGATGGTCAAGCTTAAAGCTTCAGATAATTTTATTAAAATATAATACAAAGTTAGAAAAGAGTTTCCCACTATACCTGTGTACATCCACAGACCACAAAAGTTTGCTTTTACGGAAAAGTTCAGGGAAAAGTCCACGCTTTGATGCTTCATTGAGCACTCTTGCAGCTCTTTCTTTCTGGCCCATCCACCAAAGAGCTTCTAAAAGTGTATTATAAAATCTCATTCCCAATCCACATCCCTCAGAGTTAAGTTTGTCAAAGACATACTCCACAATCTGCCAATTTGAGTCATCATCATAATCTCCCTTGATCATCTGTCCAATCACTTGATGAATATCTGACACTCTTGTAGTGATCATCTCATCAAGCAAATCATAGGCATCATTCGACCTGAAAGCAAGAAGCTGGAGAGGTAAGATTAAATACCAAAAGGTAATTGAAGCATTATAAGTAAAATGCACTACACAGGTGATCAAATTTAAATCTAGGGTGCACACTAAGTTTGGCCTTTACTGACTTGTACAAAAGAACCTGATAGCAAGTGCAAAGGGGCATAATTGAAAAAGCAGGTTCCCCATTTAAAATAAAAAAGAGCAAGACCACTACACATGATCAAATCAACATACAAGGACTTCCCCTTTCTCCCAGGAAATGTGCCAAAAGCCATAGATATTTAACACAAATTATTTTTGTTTAGTTAAACCTTGAATCATGATTGATATCTGTACTTGATTTCTGTTATCTTAAATTGTAAAAATATATTTCCTTTTGTTACCAAAATATTGTAGAAATATATTCTCAAACACCTGCTCACGTTATTGGAACAACATTGCTCATTAAAAACCTTAAGTGCATCAGTGAGAACATCCTTGTACATCAGTAGTTTACCAAGTTTGTGCCACTGTCATCAATACTCAATAGTGTTACCTTATATAAAGTTTAATTATATTATTTTGACAATCCTATTCGTGGAAATTGCTTGGATCATAGATTGGTGTTATAACTTCAAACTTAAATAGAAAATAAGTGCTGCAATATCTTTAAAATAATAGAAAAGGAATGCACAATAACTAAATGGATTCTGACCTCTCATTCTTTGCATGGAGAGCCAGCATCATACAGTAGCATGTGATACTAGGCAGTTCTCCTGAAGCTTTAATTTCTTGGAACTGCTCCTCACTCTCATTGACAAGACCTGCAGAGCAGTACACACTTAACACTGCTTCAAGTGTCAGCTCATTGGGATCACAGTTTGCCTTTTCCATCTCAACATAAGCCTTCACAGCCTCTTCATACCGACCTCCTTGCCTAAAAGCTTCAATCACACCATTGAATGAATGCACATCACGTGGTACACCAGACTCACCCATCCACAATAAAATTGCTTCCGATTCCTTGTATAGTCCCCCCCTTGCAAATGCATGAATGAGTGAGTTGTAGGTTTTGATAGTTGGTTTGCTTCCCACTTCATTCATCGTGTTAAATGCAACTAGAGCCTCCTCGTATAGTGCAGCTTGTCCATATGCTTCAATTACCCCAGTGTAAGCCTTGGAACTTGGCACCATTCCTTTCCCATTCATATGAAGTAAAATCTTCTTGGCATCTTCATAGAGCCCTCCCTTCCCACAAGCAGATATCAGACCCTCATAAGTCTCCATGTTTGGTTCAATATTCTCCTCCACCATATCATGAAACAAAGTGACCACCTCCTTAAAATATCCACCCTGCCCAAAGACCTGTATGAGAATGTTATAAGTACCAGCATCTGGGTCCGTATTGCTCACTTTCATTTCTAGAAAAAGGTCACGAACATCATCATACCTTCCATGCCTTCCATACAAATTCAATAGAATACTATATGTTGCTGCATTTGACGCACAGCCTGCTGCCTGCATCTGCCTAAACACGTCCATTGCCTCTTTGATAGAACCTGACTGTGCATGGGCCTCTAATAGTACATTATAAGATGTTATATCTGGCAAATTACCCCCGGACTCCATTTCCTTAAGAAGCTCTGAAACCTTCTGGAGTTTATTCAGTTTGCCAAATGTCTCCACGAGATAACTGTACGTTGTTATATCAGGAACTATTCCACCTTCATTCATGGTTCTAAACACCATTTCAGCTTCATCACCTAAGCCCCTATTAGCACAGGCACTAAGCAAGGTATTATAAGTAACAACATCGGGCTGAATCCCTTCATGCCTCATTTCAGCAAACAACCCCAATAACCCCTCCCAATCCAACCCACCCCTGGCACATGCATTTATCACAGTATTGTAAGTTAGTATACTCGGTGAAACCCTCTCCTTTTTCATTTTATCAAGGAGCTCAAGCGAAGTCTCATACTGACCATTGCGCCCGTAGGCATTGATCACCGCCGTGTAGGAGAACACGCTCCGAGCCACACCTTGGCTGGGCATTTCGTCGAATATCTCCCTGCATTTATCAAGCAAGCCTTCCCTGCCCAATAAAGTAATCATAATGGTGTATATGTGTTCATTGGGCTTACACCACATCTGGCGCTGCATATACTTGAAAAGGCGCAGCGAACGTTGCCAGTCGCCGCGCTGTGCGAACTCCTTGAATACCAGGGCAAAATCGTTTAAGGAGAGTTTGTTCTTGAAGGAATCAAGGCACCGAGCAATGCTGCCACGGGGAGGTAAGCTACTGAGCTTGTTGATTAGTGTTTCAACATCGTAGCTGTACTTGCCTTTCTCTACCGTCACCGAAGGGTTACCAAGGACGAGTTCCCTGGGCTTCGCTCGGGCTTTCCCGGGTTCAAATTGCAATGTCCGGTCACCGGCGAGGAATCTCCGATGGAATAAAAAACCCTGGGTTTTAGAGCCGAAAGAGAATTGGCGAAAGTTAGGGTTGGGTTTGAGGAGCGTAGTGGAGAAAGGTGAACGATTGGGTACACAGAGAGAGGGTGAAAGGGTCATTTTTGCAATCAGTTCGCATGAGCTTTACGAGATGGTTGTGGATGGGGTATAGATTAGCAGGTCAAAAATATCGAAGAGCATTGTTTTCCCAGTGATTTCCTCTGCTTCTCGTCGAATTTTGACAAATTTTTTCCGAGGAGAAAATGAAAGTGTACTAGAAAGTGTGCTGACCGCGAATCCAGCTTCACATAAGAAAGTGAACTGAAAATCTCTCCGTATTTCAATGTGTTTCTCACTTTTTTCTGCTTTGCTCTGCCGAATTTTCACGAGAAGTTTTCGTCAGGAGGAAGAAGATACGGAGAGTGAGCTATCAAACCGACTTGAGAGATGGCCACGTGTTTGTTTCTTGTGGATAACGGCCGAACGGGGACAGCGAAATAAAATGGAGCGATAAATCGAATTATTTGACCCGACAATGTTTTGTGCCATAGACATATGTAGCCCAACCGAATGCCCGGTTAATAACGGACTATGGGCCAACAAAAATGATATTGAAAATGGGATGAAATTTCATCCGGGTCCGGTCCTCCGTCATTGGCGGTAACGGATTTTTAAACATATAGTTGTAGCGGGAGAGAAGCAGCATTGAAACTTGGAAAGTTGAAACTAGTCTTTTTTGTTCTGGCGAGGATCCAGTTAGGTCGATGGTTGATGTTAATCATATCTTAATTATTTATTTATTTAAATAGTTAAAATTATATTTTTTTATTATTTCAAAATTATATTATAATTCATTGTGATCGTTTATAATTAATAAAATTTGATCATATTAATTATCAACATAACCAAATTTTAAACTCTAGTTAGGCTAGATTCTCACATGTTAGTAATCTTTGTTGTCATGTAAAACTGATAATGTTGTCTTTTTCTTAAAATTTTTTAACAAATAAGTCTCATTTTTATTTTAACATATAATTATGATAATAGTAATAAGTGATAATAATGACTAAAATGGAGTGGTAGTATACTTTATTTTGCTTCTATATCTTATTTTTGTATTTTTTTTGTTTTAATTTTTTTAATCTTTTGAAATTAATTAATTATTTTTGTATGTCATATTTTTTTGAATTTTTTTACTTATGACAAAATAAATTTTAAAAAAATGATGAATAAATAGTACAATAAATGTACAAATAATGATACTACCCTATAACCTTGTTTTTTGATCCATACATCCCCTCTTACTTTTTGGTGGTATTTAGTTTTTTTTTTTGAAATTAATGAGATATTTTTTTGAAATTTTTTTTACTTTGGATATTGTTCATTAAACTATAATTTTTGAACTTATGTTTTTCTATGTACTATTGGATGTTGAATCAAATATATAAACAATAGATGTTTACGCATTTAAAAATTAAATTAATTTATCTATTTTGTACTGTTATAATTAGAGTTGTCAAAATGAGTTGAGAGTTAAACTTCCCAGCTCTCCATTTTGGATAGGTTAGGTTAAATGTTTTTTAACTTACCGAAACAAGTTTAAAGGCGAGTTG
>JASKGM010023119.1:0-16936 GCA_034509205.1 Ceratonia siliqua | reverse complement strand
ATGTGTCTTAATATTGACGACAATAACAAATAATAATTTATTCTAATTATAAAACATTGTTAGTGAATGTTACTTTAAGTATGTCTCTTTTTTATTTGTTTTGTTATTTTCCATAACCTATATTAATGATATAATAATAGTTCGGCTTAGTTACATGACTCATGACTAAGCATCATATAAAGATAAAAATGTTTTTTTTCATTTATTATAATTATAGGTATGACGTTCAACCTTCCTATAATATGAAAAAACTTTTGACTCTTATAATTTATTATCTTCTTTTAGTTCAAACAAAATTAACTTTATCATTGAAGTTCGGGTATAATCAACCATACATTTAATTTATGTATATTATTTAACATGATTCAACAAGACTGACCCAACTTATAATGTCAAGTTCGATCTGAATTACTCGTAAAAGTCGACTTATCCTAATCATAACACATACATTATCAGTTGCATTTTTAATTATTAAATTATGCAATTAGATTTACTAATAATCATTAATAATTCCAAGTAAAAGTATCAAAACATTGAGAGCATTATAGAATTCTCTCCAATTTAAATGAAATATAATTTAATTCGTTTAATGATAAAACATTTTTTATTAGCAAGAAATATGATACAAACTTATTTCAACGTCCTCCCATATTGTTATCATCAATTTTGAATACAACTATTTTAGTTATTTTAAAGAGATGTCATAAAACCATAGGAGGACCCCAAGGAGAAAACAAAGCAACTGAATCACAAAGAAAATGCATGAATTTTTTCTACGTAATCAAATATAGCAATCTAACCGTCTGTGTTAATTTGAGAACGGTCATGTTTCCTTCCGTTGAAACAGTTACAGTCGGACTCAACATTACACGAGTGCTCGAAGTTGCAAACATGGGATCAGGATATAGGAAATTATCCTGTGAAGCCGTTTCCCCTTTCACCCACAGAGACAGGCTACTCTGTTGCGCTACCCATCGTAGGAACCACCTCTCCACGGTCAAAAACCCCGCTTCTAACGCACTACAAATTCTCATCCTCCATCGAAACGGCTTCGTAAGGTTAACGCCGAAACGTCCCCGTTTAGTGCTTGCATTTATCCACGTCAGCACTAGTGGGCCCCTCTCTCAAGGGTGAATGCTGGAAAAATAAATCAAAGGGCCCGCGCCGGTCCTGCACGGTTTGTCTTCTGACGTGGTAATTTCGTAATAATAACGGGGTGACTAGGGCAATCTGGTAATAGGGGGTGGGGACATTCAATTCCTAACAGACAGCTGCTGTTGCTGCTGCTGCTGCTGAGAAGAGGAATAGAGAAACAGAAACAAACTTCCTTCCTCCTTCATCACAATTTGGTCTGAAGAAGCCACCACCAACCCCTTCTTGATGCATTAGACAAAAATGGAGGATTCCGAGGTAGAAGGTTTCGGACCACAACTACTTCTTCCATCATCAACTATGGCCTTGCCTTTTTCATTTTTCTCTTCCCTGAAAGTTTACTCTTGTCCTCGGGTTTCCGGAAAATGTTTGAATGGAGATAGTTTTTGATATTCTCTGGTGCTTTCTCTGGGGTGTTCTGTTACTTTTGGGATGTGGGTTTGTTTTGATGCTTGGTGTTTTGTCGTTTTGAACAGAAATTGACGGCCTTGAAGAAAGCCTATGCCGATATCATCCTCAATACGGCGAAGGAAGCGGCGGCGCGTATCATGTTATCAGAGAAAAAAGCCATGAGGTTTCAGCGGGAGCTTTTTTCGACTAAAGAAGATGCGCTTCGGATGCTTCTCAGGTTCAAACTAATGTTGGATTCTAAGGTATAATGATTATCCTCAAATGGGATTGCTTCTCTTTTCTATCGTTTCCCTTTTCTGCTTTGATTTTTTTTCCCTTTTGTGCTCCTTCTCTTGATTGATGTGTTGATTTGGAGACTTGGCTGGGGTTCACTCTACTTATGTTTTGTGACGTGGGTTTGGTGTGAGTTATTGATTCTGAAAGTTTTGGTCTTTCCATTTCACTGGGTCAGTTCTGGTGCAGAACTGCGGATTGTTGACTAATTTGCTTGCGTTTTTTTTCCCTTTTTAAATACTGCAAGGTAAAAATTCCAATCAACTTCGAGCCGTAGTATGCATTCCCTCAGACAAAAATGGCTTGACAGAACTTGGATAATGAAGGCTGATAATTTTCTTTACTGAGTTGTTAATTGCCTATGATCACTTAAAACTTGGATTACCTTTGTGATGATTATGCTTGAATGGCAATATTATGTAAGATTAACATGTCCTTCCACTGATATCATCATCAACTTGTCTCTTAATTTTGTTTTTTCATTGCACGGAGAGGGTTAGTAAACTTACTTTCTTATCATCTTTGAATTTCAGGTTTATGAGTACAACAGCTATCATTAACAATAATAAGGAGTGAATTTCAGTGGTCATTCAAAGAATGTAATCAACATACATATGAGAAAGTATATGAATGTTACACTTTTTGCAATTGTCTAATGGCCAGTGTCCATCTTTGTGCATACATTTTTTTCTATACAATTGGGCATTGTAACCTTTATATGATCTCCATAAGAGGAATGCTGAAAAAGGAAAATTCTTTTTATTCGTAGGGTTGATAAGGAAGGAACTTGATGATCAATACATAGACGTGATATAATTGTTGTAGTTGTTTCATGTTCTTATATTAAACTCTCTTATGTGCTAAGCTTGTTCGAGAATTGGGGAATCATATAAAGAATAATAATTTGTGTTGTTGATTCAATTTTGGGCCCCAATTTCAACTGACTCACATGGGGTATTTGCAACCTCTAACTAAATCTCAACATTGGGAGCTTACTACCATCATATCACATACTGACCATATCTGTGATTTAATATGCCTTCCAAGCCAGTGTATAACTGAAGTAAAACCAGAAGGGGGGGGGGGGGGATCTGTCTGAGTAAAATCATTTCTGATTTTGTCTCTATCTCCTGTGTTAATGTGTGGCTATTTTACAGGTTAGTGAAGCAGATATGACATCCTCGAGTCAGCAGAAGAAAATTGAGGAGCTTGAAGCACAACTCCAGGAAGCTGAGGAAATAGTTAGAGACTTAAGGGCAGAGTTGAGAGAAGTACAGGCTGAGCTGGAGAAGGTGACAAACAACCCACTGCATCCCATGGTTGAACAAAACATAGACAGTGAAATTGCAGCCCAGGAAAAAAAACTACAGAATGGACCTGATCCTTATGGATCCATATATTCTGTCCCCAATTTACAGTTTGAATCTGTTGCCACTTTTGACACTAGAAATTTAACTGTAAATGGAACAAATGAGAACAGTCATTGCTGTGTGTCACATGATCATATAAACAACCGCTACATTCATAACCCAGATTTTACTTCCATGGTCATTAGGAGGAAAGACCCTGAGCTCTACCAAAATGGTTGCACTCAGAGAATACGTGCTTTTGAAAGGAGCCTATTTGATGGAAATATGTCTCTTCCAGAAAATGTAGATGTTGTACAGAATGAAACAATAGTACGAATAGATGAAGGTACAGTGATGTCTGTAACAACTAATGCCAAAGCTGATATTATTTCTGAAATGGAGAAACCAGATGAACTTGAAGTGGCAAATGCAGATGCTGATCATGTCAAAGTGTCCTTATGCAGAAACAAGGAAACAAGGGAGGCTCTTCAATCTAGATTATGCTCTGACCAGGTCATGGAAACAAATAAATCCCATGACACAACTGCAGTGATTGAGCAGTTAGAATCTCAAAACGATACTGTAAAAGAGGAAGTATTAGTTGAAGTGCCCATATGTAGAAAAAAGAGAAGAATTAATAAAAGGAAGGCTCTTCAATCTAGATTACATTCAGACCAGGTTAAGGAAACGAATAAAGCATCTTATATTTCTTGCACCAAAAATTCTCCACATGTATTTGATAACAATGATCCATCAAGGGAGAATTCTCCTATGGTATCTGAAAATGAAGCTTTGAAGGATCTGATGTCTGCTTCACCTGAAGTACCCACTGACACAACTGCAATGATAGATCAGTCAGGATCAAGAAATGATACTGAAATAGAGGAAGTGTTTCTTAAAGATTGCAGTGCTTGGAACAAAATTAATGATGATAAGGAACTGTTGGGTAAATCAGACTTGACAAGACAAGAGAGTTTGTCCACTAAAAGTTTGGAGGTTCCAGCTTGCAGAGCAGATGTTGAAGAAGCTAATCACCCATCTGATAAAGTGGGTCTAAAAGCATCTCATTTAGATGAGAAGGTTTCATGTCAATCTGTAAATGATAAGTTTCTCAAGTTCACATTCCAAAGAAAACGCAAGAAGGAGTCTCTCAGCAGCCCTGATGTGGATTGTTCTCTTGAAAAGAGCACTTCGAAAGAAAAGTTTGGAGAGAAGCAAAATGGGCATTTGGAGCCTCAGAAGTCTTGCACAATCACTGAATCATCTAGGGATAGCCGGCGTTTAGCACAGGTTGCTCATCAGGTTGGTCATGTATATGTGAATGCTTGCTTCCCACTTTTGCTCTTTTGGTTATGCATGTTTCTGTTATGTAGTTTTGTATTACACAATTACCCTATCTGAAAGATGGCTGTAAAATCCAGTAAAAGTAATGTGAGGTCAACCGGTGACAAGGGAAATTGATGACATTGACTGAGCTTTTGTTTAGAGTTGGCATGCCCAGGTGGGAATAGACAATAGTTGATTTTTAAAATTTTAAGAAGATAAAATATGAAGGAAGGATTTTAGCTATTGTAGCTTGCCAAGTAAAGAATGGAAGGGGAAATTTATATGTACAAAAAGAATTGAGTAGCTTCCAGTATAGATGTTGAGCTGTTTATATAGTACATTAGCAGCTTGTAATCCCTCCAGCCTTTTTTCTTTTCTTGTTCAACCATCTTTAACTGGGTATAACTTGGAGCTGAGGAAAATGTCAATATTGGAAGTATCTCTAGTTTTCAAGCTGCACCAAAATAAAACACTACTCAAACTTGATCCTGTCTGCATTGAGTGGAAGAGATATACCATTAAGGTTTGTCTGGTGAAGAACATATCTGACATTCTGACTCAGCTCATCTTCATAATCAATTTATCGCACTATGTCTGATGCCTCTAGAAATCTGTGTTTTTTCTGCCATTAATACCTGTTAAAACTAGTTGGAAAGTCTATACAAATAAGCAAGAAAGCACGTCAGCTACCATTCCTCCAGCTGCACCTTGGGCTCTGAAATTTTTCTTATCAGCTAGTTCATTGAAGAATTAATATTCAAGTCCACTTTGAACCTGCCTTCAAAGCCCCCAACAGTCTTCCCCTTCTCCCTTCTATCTCACCTTCATGGTAAACGTGGCATTTCAATATAGGCAAACAGTCTTCTTATGAAGAATTATTTCCCACCATTGTACTTTTAGGACGATTTCTAAAAATATTAGGATGATTAAATAACTTAAATTCAACCTGTAGCTCCTGTAGCCAAAGCTCACTCAAAATTTTTTCTATCTTTACTTTAGGGTTCTATTTGAAGCAAAATTCTAACATTTCATCTTTACAGAAATCTCATTCTTTGGATTTGGATTTGGATTTGGATTTGGATTAGGATTGATTATGATTAAGATGAAGTGTATTTAGTTGTTTTTGTTTCTTGGCATGTTGCTTACTTATCTGTGCATCTAATCATGTCTTATACACCAATGTCCAGTTGGCCTTTCACAAACTCCCTTAATTTTCTTGACTCTAGAACCATGAGTGACATGCCATAATCATCAGGTCTATATGGTGTACTGCCCATGCACTTAACAGTCAGTTGAAAACAACTGAAATTCATGTTGGACAAAATATGTCCTGTGCCAAATAATACTTCTCCCTCAGACTTCACTCTCTCTTAACTTAGTGTAATAATGTCTTTCTCCTGGCACAAAGTTGTACTTTGTTGAATGCAAGCTGAGTTCTTGTGCATCTTAAATCTCTTCTTTCCTCAATTTTGCTCTAAATTGTAAGCATTGATTGGCTCCTAGCAATGGTTTGGCTTATTTTATTATTTTTTCAATTCCATCATTTTTTTTTTCTATGGAGCTCTAGATATGCTGATATTGATCCTAAAAAAAGTTGCCATCCGTTTTCTAGAATTACAATTTGAATACTCACAATGGTTTGGGTGTGTTGGATACTCGCACAACATCTCCTAGCAATTGTTTCGGTGTGTTGGATACTTGCACAACATCTTCTATTCATAGATCCACGCCTGCCTTTATACAGTTAGATACAAAATTATCCATTTTTGAAACAGGAATTGAAGTAGTAGCCCTTTTAGCTCCTTATCGAGTTGGAGGAAAAATAGGACTTTTGGTAGATATTTGAATCAAACTTATTTTGTCTATATGGCTGGATGATGCTATTTTGTGAGCTCAAAGTAACTTTTTATCTTTGTCAATGTATTTAACATATGTGATTGCAGGAAACTTTATGTTGGATTCCATACTCTGTGAAAGCCAGCTTCTCTGACTTTGGAATAGTTTATGAACAAGGAATAGCAAATTTAACTATATTTTAACCGTATAATTGTTTATTTTAAAAGTCCACTTGTTTAAGCTTTACAACTATGAATGGCATTACAAGGTTTGAACTGGTGGTTATCCTGAACTTGAGGGAAGAACCTAACATCTTTCTTCAATTTTGTTGCGCAGCTCATATCTTTGTCTGAAAAGAAATGGTGGCAGTAGATGGTCTATTGCTAAAGGAGATTGTTCAAAGCACAGTCCTCTGTGCTATATTGTTTCTGGAGGCGGTGTTTTAAGGATGCTTTGCCTTGGTAAAGCTGTGGGATGTGTTAATAAAATATTACTATATAGTTACTTTTCCATCATTTTTAACAAAGTTCCTTAGCATTATATTCTGTGGAACATAAATTATATATGTTGTTGCTGTCCTCTCTGAGGCCAGTTTTAGTTGAATGATTGGAATACAAATTTTCCTGATCAGAAATATTCCCGTCAACGATTATATTTTTCATTCTTCTGCCTTCCAGCGCTTTTTTTTTTCTGTCTGGCTGCTTTATCTAAAATATTATCCCATCTGGTCGTGTTTTGCTGACTGAATCTTAACAGCTGATGAATAATGACCACGAATAAAGAAAAGCCTAACTGTATATAGTGTTACTGTAACCAAAATAGAGTAAGAGGGACTATAATAAAATTCTTTTAGAGGATATTTTGAAGGTTAACTGGTGCAGTCCTATATTTAAAATTTGAAGCCTTGAACTTTTGACGGCATGAAGCGTTGTTAATTTATATTTAGATGTATTAATATATCTGAATATTTTTTTTATTTTTGTTTTTTATAATTTTTATTTTAAAAATAAAATTTTAAAAAATTAAAGAAAATGTAAAAGAAATTCAAAAATAAGTAAGAAAGGTATTTTTGATATATCATGGAATTCCAATTAACAACAAAAAGAATTTATTATTTTTGGCCTTTTTTTAATTAAAAAAACAACAAAACATATTTATTTGAGGTCTCTTTTTGATTAATCTGTCCCTAAAATATTATAGACAAATACTCGTCTATAATATTTTGGGCAGTGCTAAGTTATTGCTATTGTATGATGGTAGCACTTTTTATTTTTTATTTTTTTAATTGTTTTGTTTTTTAGTATTAATTAATTATTTTTATATTATTTATTTGTAAGTAAAATTTTTAAAAAATATAATATAAAAAATAATTAATTAATATTAAAAAAAATACAAAAATAAATAAGATGGCGGTAGGATACCCTCACTTCAATACTGGATATTTTTAAATTTTTTATTTTTTATAATAATTAAAGATCAATACTCCTCTACCACCCACATTAGTGGGTGGAGTTTTAAATTTTTTTTTTAAATTTTTTTTAATTTTTTAAAATTAATTAATTAAGTTTTATATCATAAATTTTTTTCAGAATTTTTAAAAATATTTTTATATTTTTTGTAAAATTTTTTAAGTCACAAATAAATAATAAAAAAAATTATAGATAAATAATAATAGAGATGTAAAAAAATTAAAAAATATTTTAAAAAATATTTTAAAAATTTTTGAAAAAATTATATAAGATAAAAAATATTTAATTATTTTTAAAAAATAAAAAAATTAAAAAAAAACATAAAAAAAAATTAAAAAAAAAAGTGGGCTGTAGGTTAGAAAAATAAAATTTTCAAGAACTATTACAAATCCTCCAGGAGATAAGGAAGAAATAGAGAATGGGAATAGGGTGAGCAAGTGCGGGTATTATACTTTCAGAGCATCCACATCGGTTCTAGGTCTCGCTACTATTTACCTCGCTGCCACCTTCTCTATTTACAGAGGCCTTGCTTTGCACTATGCTCAATTGGTACTCTGTATCTCCTATTTATTTCTGTAATTTTATTGTTTTTGGATGTTATGTTTCGGCGATAGTGTGATGATCTAATGAGCAGCTTATCCACCACTCCCCAAGGAAATTTCTAGATTGTACGCCTTTGATGCTTTGCTTTAATTTCCTAGTAACTAAATAGAAGGTAACCAAGAGACGGGGGCTTATGACACTAGCCCATATACCCCAACAAGAGTAATTTTAGCCGCAACTCGCAAGGGAGATTAGGAGTTAGGAACCATATAAGCCCATAAAACTAACTTGAAAGAACAAGGCTTGAAATGGTACTGAATATAAAGGACATGACTTTTGATTTTGAAATAGTCATGGGGCATGTGGGTGCTGGATCGGTTGAATAGAGAATGTAAATTCAGGCTGAAGACACCTATTAGTTAAAATGATGCTTTGTGAAGTGACTGCGCTAAGTTGTCTTCAATTCTAGAAATATCATTTGTAATATTGTTGGAAAGGTCAAAACTTTTGTTTGAACTATCAACTACAACCTTTAATGATGTGTTTATTATGCATGTAGGAATAAGTTACGAGTCCTTTGGTTGATGAATTTGTATTTAAAGTTGGTTATATTATCATAATACATACTTCTATTATCTTGCTTGGTCTTATAAAGGCCATGATTTGGTTGTGAAATCCCATTTTCAGGGACTCTTGGTTCAGTATGAGTCATGGGATTAATGACTGAGATTTAGATATTGGTGACAAATTTAGGTTCGGTTTGTTATGTAGATGAAGGAGGAGGGTTTAAATTAGTTTAGTTTTGATAATTACTTTGGTTTCAAAATCATGTTTTTGGTGGACTATGATTAGTGCTGTTTGTTGGCCTCCTATTATAGACTATATTGTAAGTTATAGCGTCGGAGCAATTGACTTTGAGGTTTTCTTGTCTCCTTCCACTTGATTCCGTCTAGGTGGGCAAAATTATTTAACTCTCAAATTTCTTAGTGCTTACTTCTAGTGTGATAATCTTAAATAATATGTTAGCTTTTTCCCTGTTCATTCTTGTTTTGTTATGATTTGTTCTGTTTGGAGTTTTGATGCGTTTATTGTAGCTTATTGATGTTTGGTCCGGTCTGCCCAAATCGATTTGGTTTGATTGTGTTCATACGTCTGTGTATTGGGATGGAGTAGGATAGCCTATGTCTATGAGAATCGTGTCCGACCCTCCTAAGTCTAAACTATTTAGAACGCCAATCTTGACTTCATAAGGAAAAGGGACCTTGAAGAAAAAGGCAGGGAGAAGAATGTAAGTATTGCTATCAAATGATGAAATTTTACAGGTGCATACTAGTCAACTTCTTTAGCATAACTGGATGACAATGTAGTAAATAGTAATTAACCATCCAACAAAAAAGTAAGCAACATGTAACTCCTCTATACAGATTCACCCTTTGTTAAACTAGTGATATTCAGCCGTGGACTCACTCCAATCTGCCATTCTTGTCTACGAATATAATGAACATGCTACTGAAATTCTGCACTGAGATATAGAATGTATGAACTAATCAGCTTCTCCGCCTTCTTCGAGAGTGACAAGACTACCATTAACCCAATATTTATATTGCGATTAGATCTTTGTCACACTTCCCTTATCAAGTGATCTTCCACCAAGCTGATTGAGAATCGAAAGAAGACAGAACTTGCATTCCAGATTGTGCAGCTCATCCTCCAAAAAGTAAGAAATAGAACAAATAAGGGCAGATGGCATTAGATGGTAGAGATAAAAATTATATTGCAGGGGTAAAGAGCTGCATTAATTGGTCTAACTAATCTTTCAGATGCACGGCCACGGGCAATAATGCCTATAACTGTGTTTTGTCTATTTGCAATAGAGAGATAGACGCAAGGGGAATAGACTGCTACAGGAAGTAGAAAGTGAACCTGCTGTTTAAAGTTTAGACTGGCTCTGCTCATGTGCAATGTCTGATATCTCCTGAGTTTGTATGAATTTCTGCCAGCGGATTTGTGATGAATCCTCCATCACCATGAAGCCTAAACCTGTTGTTTGTCAACTTAATTTCAGTATTGCTTTTCTTGTCAGCTCTCTGCATGGTAGCTTGTGATGCAGTGCCACCAGACCTAGAAAACCGGGAGGCTGAATAGCGGCCCCGTGTTTTCCTCCAGAATTTGGAGCTCAAAAATTCTGCACCAGGCAGCAAGCAACATGAATTCCCAGGAGCATCAGAGTAAGTCATCCTTCCTCTTGATACAGCCAAATCATAAGAGATCTCATCCAATGCCAACTCAAGGCCATGCACACGAGTCTCTAAAGACCGCATTCCATTTTGTGAGCTTCCAATGAATCTCTGTAAGAAGAATGTCAAGGGAAGGAGGAAGTAACATTATAATAGTTGTACTAACCAGCCGTTAAGCCAAGAACACATAAAAAATTGTTTAAGGGAACTTGGTGCTGAAACATTGGGAAAAAACCTGCAGAAGATCAAGTAGATTTGACTGCTGCTTTTCAATTTGAAATAAATGGTTGCGGATCAAAGATATCTCTTCACACTCTTTCTCGCTCCTATGGAAATCTTTAGTGTCATGACTGACAGCAACTGAGTCTGGGCTCTCTTCATGACATGGAACCACACGAGATCCAGTTTTGGACCCACCAAACGTGCGCATTTTGTCATCAAGATTTTTACCGAGAATAGTTGGTTTCAGCTCTGGCTTTGAAAAGTTGCTGTTCTCCTTTTTGCTTCTTTCTGGAATAGTTTTATTTCTCTCGTCAAGATAATCCTGATAAGCAATCGTGGCAGAGGGAGCAATTGGCACAGCAATTTGAACATCCCAATTATTATGGTTCAGTTTTCGCAAGACACCTGAACTCAATCTCTTGTTACTACTTAGAGAAGCAGAACTATCTGGTGGGGTTGATCTGCTAACTGGAATGGATTTCTTCCACAATTGAGGAATTACAGAACCAGGATTACATGAATTATGCGAGACTGGCGGATAGCGCCCATCACTTGCATTTTCTGACCCCAAAAAAACGATAGCCAAAACTCAGAGATGAGAACAAAGAAATTAAACGCAATAGAGTAATCCTACAACCAACCATAGACAAGCTAATTGGTTACCATAGTAAATTCTAGATGATAAATTTTTTTAATTAATGTAAGACCAAATAACTGTATAAAGACTTTTTCTGACAACAACCTTTTTTACCCTATAATTGTTTGCTTTTTTCCTACCCCAAATGTGAGTTTCTATTCTTGTAAGAGATTTAATACTGATTGATCTCAATGGCAACATCAAGCATATACTAGATGGAAATGATAATACCTTTGGAAGAAGATTGTAAGTGGGGAGTGGCAGAGAACTCATTCGAAACATCAGGAATCTGCTTCCACGCCTCAAACATCTGATTCATAACTTCCCGAACTACCTTTACCTAAACCAAACAAGTCACAGACTCAATTCACTCTCAAATTACCATAAATAAGAAAATAAACCCATGATCCGTGGGGAAAATACAGAATTTTTCATGAAATAAAACCTTATCGAATCGTCGATTCTCAAAGACTTTTAAACATCCAGCCTTGAATTCTGATAACATTTCCCTCTCCACTATTGCCAACTTCACTAATGCCTCAGCCGAAGCCTTCCTTGCCGCCCAATCTCTGCTGCTCAAGAATTCCATCATGTAAGGAACCAAATTTCTCAAAGCTCCATGACTCGACACCCCTCCGGCTTCAATAACACTTCCGATAAGCGTCAACAGCGCCGGCTTTGCCTTAAAGCTCTCGCTTTTCAATAATTTCTCGAACCTTGGCAAGAGCTTCGCCAATCTCGCTGGGTCTGGATCAGGGGCTCCATCAATGGCAGAAGCTAAACAAAGCGCCGCGCCTAATTGTGAATTCTGGTCCTGCTCAGTGAACAGAGCCTCAGTTAACGGCTTCAGAAAAGAAGAAAACGGTTGCTTGGTGATGCGAGTGGACAATGCCGAAATCGAATTTACACAAGCGGATCGAACTGATGAATCCGGGTCACGGAGCCGACGAACTACATGCGCAAGGATTTTGGAAAGATAGGGAGAGAGCGTATTGCCATGCGTCTCGGAAAGAACCTCCAAAAGGTGCACGCATTTTTTACGAACCGGTGATTTGTCTGACGCATCGGTGGAGTGAATGCATGAGAGGAACACTGGCACGGAGTTTGGATCAAGGTTCCGAGCAATGGACTCGAGTTCAGTGGCGGCAAGCGACTGGGTATCTCGGTCGGAGAGCTTGGTGATGCAGGTGAATACCCGTTGTTTGAGGTTCTGGGGTGGGGCTGAAGAGGGAGACATCGCGACAAAGATAATGCTGGAGTTGCCGGAGGTGGTGGCTGATCGAATTTCGGAGATGTAGTAGTTAGAAGGCAGGAGGTGGAGCAGGTGGGGTTCCCGGCAACATCGCCGGAGTGCTAGTAAACGGTTTGATATTGTGTTTATCACATTCAGCGGAAATGAGTTCGCGCTTTGATGTTCTTCGCTTTTAAACTACACAGGCAAGCAGAGCAGTTGCGGAGAGAGAGGAGGGTCAAGGGCTACTTGACAACGATGGGAAGGAGAGGAAGGTAAAATCGTGAGGAACGGCCTGTCGTCTTTTGGTTCTTTTGTGCAAAACAAGCATAAACGACGTGTGGTTTGCCGCTGTTGTTTGTGAAAATATTGTCGTTTGGTTGATGGGGACAGCGTTTCGGTGGTGCTTATCCATTTTTAGGCTTTCCCTTTTTTTCACTCTACTCAAGAACTGGTTGTGTTCATTTTCATTCTGCCCATTTAACTTGTAAAAGAAAAAATCCTAACCAGAAAATCTAACTTGCAAAAGAAAGGGTTGGGCTTCTTTTTAGAAAAAAGTATTTAAAAAAAGGGACTATGCTAGCCTCCCCTGTCCCCTTTTCATTCTTTTGTTTTTTCCTTTTTTTTTTACATTATTTATTTATAGTATTTTTTTTTGAAATTTTTTGATATGTTTTGAAATTTTTTTTCTTTTTCTTCAAATTTTTTACTTTTTTTAAATGTATGATTCTTTTTGATTTTTTTTATTGTGTTTATTTTTTTAAAATTTTTTTAAACTTATAATTATTAAAAAAATGCATTTTTTTAAAGTGAAAAATGAAGTGCTTTTAAAGTAAAAATGACTGGTTAAATTGACTTTTTTTTTAAAAAAAATAGAAATATTTAAGAAATAAAAAATAATGTTTTTTTTTTAAGTTAAAAATTTTAGCTTGAAAAAAAAATGCTTGTGGTAGATGACAGAAAAAAAACCAGTCAAGGGGCTGATCCTTTAAGGGTTGGGGGCTGCAAAGTTTTACTTTTTTTATTTATTATAATGTAATATTTATCTAATATTTTATTATATAACAAAATATTATAATTTAATTCCTCTAATAAAAATTATTAAATTTTTTTTTAGCCCCTTCAAAAATTATCTAGGTTTGCCCTTAATTATCTTTTAATAAAAAAACTTGATATTTTTCAATCGCAACATCTAAAAAAAAAAAAATTCTAATAATTTTTTTTTTGAGTTTACCTAAAAGAACCCTAAAAGATGTTCACGCGGATAAGAACATCTTAACTACTAATCAAGATCAAACAAGTGCATAGTAACAAGTATTTTGAGCAATAAAACTTACGTCAAACATTGTTATTAAGATGTCACGTGAAGGTGCCAGGCATTATGATTGAAAAGCAATAACTATGGCTACAATCAAGTTGCTGAAACTTTTACTGTTAAGCTCCCAGCGTTGCTTTTCTTATGACTAAAGTCTCTTCAATTAGTTGCAGAGTGGTTCAACAGTTTACATGGTTTCTTCAACTACTTTCTGTGCACATTTAAGCCTTGGAATGCTAGTCTCAAAGTGACCATATTCCTTTGGTTATATCAAAAATGAGATGTCAGTTTCATATTCTTGTGTGAATTCCTTTGCTTCTCACCTACAATGAAAGACTGTTGGGGTTTCATCAAAGATAATTATGATGGTGATTTGGTACATTATTATTGTCGAAGGTGAGTGAGATTTGCATGCTTAAGAAACAACAATTGTCATAAGTAGGTCCAATTAGCCATTCTGTTATCATAATGGCGTGCAAATATCATACTAACTTCTGCTTAATTACATAGTTATCAAGTTGCTCAGATGATTCAGGGTTTATTAATTCAACCTATCTACTCACACGGTCACACCAACCTTTCTTCTTTAAGCATGCAAACAGTTGTGAAGAACTTCCATTCACAGAAACAGATTAACCCAGTTCATTATTTTTTGTTAGTTGGAGCTGTCCATTCATTCAGATCAAATAATAATAAACTCTGCCATGGATACAAGTCTTCATCTTCTTCAAGGACGGGGAAGAAAGAATATATAGAGGTATGATCTGCTGAAGAATGAGTTACGTAATTAGTTGGAGTTTAACTGTTAAGTGACAATGAAAGGCGATTTGGCAGTTTAACTAGGCCCCAATGAGGATTCCTACTGTCGGTTGCATCAAAACAGACAAATGAGGTCGGAATCATAGATTTGCTTTTGCATATATAGACCTAACCAAGTAGGTAGCAAAATTCAATTCTCAGAATCAAGCTGGTGAAGATAATTTTAGGATCAAGCAGTAAATATCACAAGGTCTCTCTCAGCCTCAGGCGTGTGAAAATGAAAACAAATTAGGTACGTACGTACATAGCAAGTGGCGTAAAAACTCAACCTGATAATCATTATAAGAACAAGCTAGCGTTCTGATTAGTTTGCATTTATATAGTATATACTATTTGTTTGGGTTTTTTTGGTGAAAGTTACTTTCCATTTCCACACACACACACACATATATATATAGCAAAGAGGAGAATGAAGGAAAAGGAGTGGTCTGTTTTGAATTGGTGAGCTTTAGTTTCAGTATAATTAAACCAGGGCCTACATACTGGTTTGTCATTACCCCACTTTTCCATTCTTTAGACAAACACCAGTATATATAGCTTTTTATATGTTCCTTAGCAACCGGGAAAAGGTGGGTTTGCTAACTATTCTTATAATAAGATGTTTAACTATGAACGCAGGTTGTGATGAATGATCCAACCAGAACCAGAAGAAAGGAGGTTGAAGAGAGGGTGAAGTTATTTAATAGAGCCACCGGTCACATTTGATACGTTTCTATGCTTTCTATGTCAATGGTGTTTGATTAATTAAGAAGATCAACCGACACAATGGTGGGAGTAGATTCATTATTCATAAACATTAATCAATTCTTCCCCATTCACACCACGTAAACCACGCGATGTCGGTGCATTCTTGTGTCTTATTCTGCATAGCCAAACAAGGACTAACATACGTATCTCAAAACATATGTTAACCACGTCTGATAACCCAAACACGTGGAGTGGGCCATCTTTAAGACTGGTCAACCAGTCCAACTAAGCCGAAACTGTGAATATAGTCGTCCCAAGGTTTATAGACCCAAAACATTATGGGCCTGGGTTTTTGTTGATGCCTAAATTATGTTTCGTACGTTGGAGTTGAATTATATTTTTGTTAAATTATATTTAGATTTATCAATTTGTTTGAACTTGTTTTTTGTTTTTTTATTTTTTTATAATTTTTTTTTAAAATTTAGAACCCAATACTTTAAAAAAATAAATTAAAAGAATAAAAAATTCAATAAACTATAAATAAAATTCAAAAATAAAAATAAAACAAAACAAGGTTCAACTACGTTTTTGAAGGTAAACCAATTGTCTTCATGAACTGATCGAAACAGGCCTTTTCCTAAGAAATCAATTCTTTGTTCTCCGGTTTTGACTTTTGAGGAGACCATGAGAAAGTGGTGCGATTTATGTTTCCACGTGGCCCCCTGCCTCTTGGTGTCTTTCAAGACTCGTTTAGAAAAAAAATAAATAATTCATAAGTCTAAAGAGTAAGGTTTTCAATAGTATAAATTATAATAAATAATATTGTATAAATTATTTATTATATAAACATTTTATATTATTATATTAACATATATAATATGTAAAATTATATAATAATATTTTGTATATAAATATTGATAAAAATATTATCAAATTTATATTATAATGTGATAGTAATAACAATTGTGATGATGCGAGAATAATAATGATAATAGCATTTTTGATTGTGGTAGTAACTAGATGGGTAGTTATAGTTGTAATAATAATATTAGCATTAATTAAAGTGAAAAATAATATAAATATTTTTTATAAATGTATAAATAAATAAATTTATTATTATTTTGGTTTCATACTCACATGATTATAAGAATAAATTGACGTTCATACATTTATAAAAATATTAAATATTATTTTTGAGATAAAAAGTATTACATATTAAATTATCAAATTTTAGAAAAGATAAAAGTCGTTTACTAAAATGATAAAGGTAATTTAAGACAAAACACACTTTTGTTGTTGTGGACAAAATCATTGCTAAGAAAATAAGATCGGATTGATTGGTTCAATCAAAAAATTGGTAAACCGGTGTGAAAACTGGTCTGGTTGAGAGAAAAAATCGGTTAACGCTGGTTAAAAATTGGCCGGTTTT
>JASKGM010023108.1:0-28898 GCA_034509205.1 Ceratonia siliqua | reverse complement strand
ATAAATTTTTATTGTTTGGTTTTATTGTTCCCTCTTTTTTTCTCCTCTTTTAAATCAGTTCCCCCCCCCCCCCAATTCATTTTGTGTACATGGTCATTTTTGTCATTTTTTATTTTGCAAAGTTTTATTTGTAAAAAGTATCCTAAGCAGCTTAATTATCATTTAAGAAAATAAAATAAGGGTTTCTTAAGTGAGTCTCCAAAAGCCATTTGAAAAATAAATTAAATAGTTCCCAAATATTTTTAAAATGAAATGATTTTTTTTTGGGGAACAATTTGAACCTTTTGGATTCCAAAGACACGTTTAAGCCAAAGTCAAAAGGGGTCTAAATGAAACATCATTTGAAAACCTTGGGTTTCGAAAGGCCACTTTCATCAATAGGGTTCCAAGATCCTAATTAACATTTTAAGTGGTTCAAGGCCCAAGACCTACTTTTCTCAACAAGGTTCTAAAGGGTCAAAATAAATTATTATTTCTTAAATAGGTTTCAAAGGTCCAATACTCATTTAGATTATTTTTTAGGAAGTTTCAAAAGCCTAATTTTATTTTTCTCAAAATGATCTTAAAAGCCCAATAGGCTATTTTCTTCAAGAGTTTCTAAATGCACTTAATCAATAAAAGGTTTCAAAGACCCCTTAAAAAGACAACATTTTTTTTAGAAAATATTTTCAGGCTTTAAGTGAAAATTTATCTTTTTTAAAATCCTAGCTTCTATAAGCGTTAAGTGAAGTTTCATTTTCCTTAAACTCTGAAATCTTATAGGCTTTTAGTAAAAGTTTATATTTTTCAAAGTCTTAATTTTCATAGGCTTTCAGTAAATGTTTATCCTCTCTAATGTCTTAATTTTCATAGGCTTTTAGTTGATGTTTTTTCTCCTAAAATGTCCTAGATATTTTTTTAAAGGCTTTAAGTGGATGTTCACCTTCCCCTAATGTCCTAACATCCTTAGGTTAGGGATCATACAACTCACCTAATCAATTTATCAAAATATTCTTGAACTACATTGATTTTAATTATTTGTGGGGTACATAGGTACTTACCTACTCAAAGAAGTATGATTCTTTCATATTTTACCATTTT
Organism: Ceratonia siliqua; assembly: GCA_034509205.1. Lineage (NCBI taxonomy): Eukaryota > Viridiplantae > Streptophyta > Magnoliopsida > Fabales > Fabaceae > Ceratonia > Ceratonia siliqua. Next base: position 27,818 of record JASKGM010023108.1, on the reverse strand, counting down.
ATCGTTGTATTAGTAAAAATGGATAATTAAAATACGTTAAATTCTTAAGCACAAACAATTTAAGGTAACCATCCTTAGGAATGGACGTTGTGGGGTGCCTAACACCTTCCTCACATGTAATTAGACTTCCAAACCATTTTCCTGGTTCTAAGGACCAATTTTCTTTTCTTTTTAAGGATCCCAATTATTCTCCTAATTAATTAGTGGTGATTTCCTTTTTTTTTTCTACATTTTTTCTTATGTGTCTAAAGTCATAAAATGATGCTTTTCACTGGCCATTACGTTGTGACAGTTTGGTGACTCCATTAGGGACTGTTGGAGAGTCAATCCCTTCATGGGTTATTTGTGCTTTGTATGATTTTGTTGTATTATTTTTACCACCCTTTGTTGTTTTTAATTATTTTCAGCATATTGTAAATATCTGTTTTAATTATATAAATTTGTTTTCCTACAATTCTGGGTGTGTTTGTTTAATTTCTTTTCGTATGGTATGAACTGTGGGAACCATAGGGTAGATGACAACAAATGCAATATCTTGTTTAAATCATTGGGTAGATGACAAAGTAACTGCTCTCTTCTATTTGTTTTGGATTTCCTTTTTAGGTAAATATTAGGATCAAGGTTCGTATGCTCTTCACACGCTGTGCACCATACACATCCCTTGGACACACTTATTGGGCCCTATACCCGGGTCTGTGTGAAATCTAGGAGACAAGTGGAGGTGGCGTAGTGATGCCTAGTGGGATTCTTTCCCCTAGGTATTCATGAAAGCCTTCGCTTAAATTGTTAACTTACTTAGTTGGTTCATATGGAGGCTTTGTGTCCTATGCAATCAAACTAAGAAGTTGAGATTCTTACTATTTTAGTGGAGGCAGTTTGTTTTAACGTTAATTCTTGTGAGGACCTTAGACTTACCATGGAACCAATGCACTCTTAAGTCGAACCTAGAAATAGGACTTAACCACTCAGGATGTGTTTATTTATCCTAAAGCCAACTTAAATAGGGTAATCAATAGCAAGTTTCCTCTCTCTCTCTCTCCGCTATCTTTCTCTATCATTTTTTCCTTTTTTCTTTTTTACCACATTGCATCCTTAAAAAAAAAATATATAAAAGAATATCAATACAAATTTTCTTTTTTTTTTACCATACTTCGCATTGTTTTCAAAAGTGACAATCTTCCTTTCTTTTTACTGACCCTATTGCATCATTTTACAAAAATAAAAATAACTAAAAAAATGTTTTCATGACCTAACCTTACACTATTTTCAAAAATGATAATCTCTTTCCATTTCTTATTAGCATTTTCTCTCTTTTTACTCACAATATTACGTTGTTTAAAAAAATTATAATAATAACAGCTTTCATAGTATCACCTTGCATTGCTTTCAAGCATGACATCCTTGTCATTTTCCATTACCATTTTGAGGTTTCGTATTAGGGTTCTTGAATTTTTGAACAAAAAGATTGGCATTAAAGATAGGCTCAAGTATGTTTTTCTTTCTCCTAAATTATGTGCACTCTTTTTTAACTTGACAATAGCCATGTGATGGTTTTACACCTCATTGGGATATTGTTAACTGTGTTCTTCATTGTGGAATATCATACTCTCAATAGAATCATGGGTGAGAATGAAATCTTTAAAGGACAATATTTGCACAACGAATAGTTCAATGATTCAATGAACCACCAATGGTAAGATTTCCACTAAAAATAAACTTGGGTTTGTTTTGTTTTAAACATAAAAAATACAAGGTCACAGTATTGCTCTAACAAGAAAAGCTTCGACCAAACGTTCCTTATCTCTATAAGAGACATATACAAGATCTAAAGCCATGTCAGCTGAATCATTAAACACCGAGAGGATACAGAGGTTGGAGCATTGGATGGATCAGTTGCATTAGTAGATGTCATAAATAATTAGTTTGGTGTCTGACATTCTGAAAAGTAGGAAGACAGCCCAACAATCACAAAATCTCAACTATCTTACCCCTCAACCTTACTACCAACAACAAACTCTCACCTTCCTACCCACTTTCCACCTAGCTCCACCAAGTAACCCACGATCCCAGGTACCACCACAAAAGTCAAATCCTCTATCCAACCGCACACTAAATAGACCACTTCTAAATACTGAGTTGTTTCTCGACTTCCAAATTACCAACGCTGACCTCTATAAGATGCTACTTGATAGCCATTTTTTAAGCCTGATGCTGGTTAGATCGTGTCATTCACTTAACCTTTCTTGGTTCAATCCCAATGCACGATGTGTATATCACTTTGATATTGCTGGCCATGTGATAGAGAATTACAAAGTATTTGAGAGAGAAATTACTCACGAATGAAGCCATCTAGTTGGACCATAATGACCTGAATATCAATACTAATCCTCTATCTAACCATGGAAGATATGGCTATGTAAATGTTTGGGAAGAGGATGAGAAGTGAGATTGTCGAATCAGCCTAGATCAAGGAGACCAACTTTTCGACAACTGTTCTACAAAGTTCATTCACAATGTTTACACTTTTGAGTATTGTTTAATTTTACTTCTGAATTATTTGGTTGAAGTCCAGGGCCATTTGAATTTTATTAAATGTCGATCTTATCTTATTTTTTGAACGAAAAATTGCAATTTAGTATATTATTCCTCTCTTTATACTCATGTTATTCTTATTTGCCTTCGCAGTTCCCTCATTCAAGGAAACTATTTCCCTAATTTTCTCATCATCGGGAGATTTTGTAGTGTCCGCTCCTTGATTCTCATATTGAAATGGAAGCGGACATTTATGACCTCGAAAAATAGCATAATGAAGTAAAAAAATTTTGAAAAAAAAAATAGTGTCATCAGAAAAAGGGAATGAGTCCCCAAAATGAGGAAATATGAAAAAAAAAATAACAAAAGAGCTTAGGATTATGAGTAGCTTGAAAGGTAAAGAAAAAAAAAAAAAGACCCGCTAAGTCGAAAATCCAAATGATAGTTTAGGTAAAAGTTAGGGCTTCAATTTGGCAAAGACTAGTAATCAAAAGAAATTGGTTAGCCAAGCAAGATTTAAATTTAGAGCAACAACATGAGGAATTTCAATTGGGACAATTTTTCTAAAACGATATCGTCGTCATCAATATTATACTTCTGTCAAAGGATTCAGGGTACGTATTGATTACAATATGAGAATCAATGATTGCGGAAGTTGAAGAAATCAAGCTGGGGTAAAATTTTGTTGACTTTCTCTTTGGTTTTCCAGCCTTTTGTTTCCATAAAAGAGTTTTGTTCATTTAACAAGCTTCAAATGTCTTATGATCCTTTTCGTTCCTGCCACTTGTTTCAATAAAGGAGGTTTGTTCATTTAACAGACTTCGAGGGTCTTGCGATCCCTTTTGCTTTAGACTTCCTTTTCAATAATCAAATAAGGGCAATATTGCATTGACACTGAGTTTTGATTTTTTATCATTTGTACAAGGGCTCCAGGATCCCTTTTTCTTTTAAGTACACTTACCTCAATAAAGGAGGGTTATTCATATAATAATCTTCTTCTCTTATATATTCATTAGATAAGATTTAAGTGGATTAATAAAGGCTGAATTGAATGTCACTCCTTAGTGTTTCATTAATAATCAATTTTGCATTACGAGAACTAGGAACAACTTACTTGACTCTATCTAAGCTAGCATTAAGCTAACTAAAAAATGAGTCATCAAAAGTAAAAGATTAATAAAAGAAGAAGAAGAAGAAGAAAACTCATTAAAACAAAAACCCAAAAGGGCAGCTTAGGTAAAAGTTAGAGAGTCCGCTAAGTTAAAAACCTTAAAGGGCTGCTTAGGCAAAAATTAGTGCATCAAATTGAAAAGACTCCATAACCAAAGAGTTTGGACAATTAAGCAAGGACTTGGGATTAGACAATAATGTGAAAAAATCCAAACTTAGGCAAATTTTCAAGAAAATATTACAATCACTGATAGTCAACATCTATCAAAGGATACAATGTGCATGTTATTTGTGGTATGAGAATAAAGGATTGTAGACAATGAAAAATTTAAACAAGAGCAAAATTTCAATGTCTCCTTATTCTAACATTTTATCGAACTAGGAATAGGCCAAGTAACTCAATCTAGGTCGACATCAAGTTTTGGCAAAGAACTAAGGTTCAATTCTTATTTTGGAAAAGAGAAAGTCATTAGGAAAAGGTAATTTTTGTTGAACCAATTGAACAGGTAATTTAAAGGAAGACTGATGAACTGAGCCAGTTAGAGGGAACGATTTGGTTAAGTTTTCCTTGGAAGGGCAAAGTACATTTTAAAATACTTGCCTTATTTTTCAAATTTCTGTTAGCTTCATGTGTCGCTTCACTCTTGCAGTTTTTCAAATTTTAGTTCACTTCATGCGAATTTCTGCCCTTTCTAGATTTCAAATTTTCTTTCAATTTCATACGGTGTATCCCTGACTAAAAATTTCAAATTCACTTAGCTTGTCAATTTATTCCATCTTTTTTCCACTATTTATTCTATACCAATTTTTTTTTGATCCACCTCACACTCAGTGCATGCCATACTGAATCTTAAAATCCACTTGGTATGTCAATTTTGTCCCATACTATTTTGAGAATGCTCGATAGATCTTGCTTGGAAGTACAATGCTTGTTTCAAAAGAAGTAATTTTTATTTCTCATCTAAAAGATGATTTCATCTCATGCTATCTTTTACTGCATTATCAACATTTTATTGTACATCTTACAGCTCAAAATGTATGATGGTTAAGTCATTTTCACACCCTACCATTCTGGAAATTGGTTGGCACTTTGTTTATCCGATACCATTCTTAAAATTGGTTGGTACTTGGTTTATCTAGTACCATCCTTAAAATAAGTTGGTATTCAATTTATCCAGTACCATTCCTAAAATTGGATGGTACTCAATTTATCCTGTACAATTCTTAAAATTGGTTGGAATTCAGTTTATTCTATACCATTCTTAAAATTGGTTGGTACTCAATTTATCCTATACCATTCTTAAGATTGGTTGGTACCTCGTTTATCCAGTACCATTCTTGAAATTACTTGGTACTCAGTTTATCCGATACCATTCTTGAAATTGGTTGGTACTCAGTTTATCCAGTACCATTTTTGAAATTGGTTGGTACTTAGTTTATCCAGTACCATTCTTAAAATTGGTTGGTACTCAATTTATCCAGTACTATTCTTAAAATTAGTTGGTACTAGGTGTATCCGGTACCATTCTTGAAATTGGATGGTACTCAATTTATCTAGTACCAATCTTAAAATTAGTTGATACTCAGTTTATTCAGTACCGTTCTCGAAATTCATTGGTACTCATTTTCATCCTTATCATCCTCAAATTAACTTAGCATACTGATTAATTCCATAAAAAAAATTTTCAAATTCACTTGGTATGCCAATTGATTTTTTACAAATCTCAAATTAACTTAGCATGTCGATTAATTCCATGCTGAAGTTTTTAAATTCAATTGGTATGCTGATTGATTCCGTACCAATCTCAAATTAACTTAGCATGCTGAAATTTTCAAATTCACGTAGTATACTGATTGATTTAGTACCAATCTCAAATTAATTTAGCATGCCAATTAATTCCAAGCTAAAGTTTTCAAATTTAATTGGTACGTCGATTGATTTCGTACCAATCTCAAATTAACTTAGCATGTCAATTAATTGCATACTAAAGTTTTTAAATTCACTTGGTATACTTATTAATTATGTACCAATCTCAAATTAACTTAGCATGCCGATTAATTCCATGCTAAAATTTTTAAATTCACTTGGTATGTCGATTGATTCTGTAACAATCTCAAATTCACTTAGCATGCCGATTGACTCCATGCTAAAGTTTTCAAATTTACTTAACAGTATCTTAAGTCTCGCTTTACGACTAGCACTAGTACTGGTTTTGACTACTAACACCTTAAGCCTAGCTTTACGACTAACACCAATACTAGTTTTGACAATCATCACCTTTAAGCCTAACTTTACGACTAGTACCATTACTGGTTTTGACTACCAACACCATTAAGCCTAGCTTTATGACTAGCACCGTTAATAGTTTTGACTACCAGCACCTGAATCTTAGCTTTACGACTAGCACCATTGCTAGTTTTGACTACCAGTACCTTAAGCGTAACTTTACAAATAGCACTTTTACTGGTTTTGACTACCAACACCTTAAGCTTAGCTTTACAGCTAGCACCATTACTAGTTTTGACAACCAGCAACTTTAAGCTTAGCTTTACGACTTGTACCTTTACTAGTTTTGACTACCAGCACCATTAAGCCTAGCTTTACTACTAGCCCCATTACTAGTTTTCAGAACCAGCACCTTGAAGCCTAACTTTATGACTAGTACCATTATAGATTTTGACTACCAGCACCATTAAGCCCTGATTTATGACTAGCACCATTACTATTTTTGACAACTAGCGCCTTTAAGCCTAACATTACGATTTGCACCATTACTGGTTTTGACTACCAGCACCTGAAGCCTAGCTTTACAACAAGCACTCTAAGCCTAGTTTTGCGACTAGCACCCTAAGCCTAATTTTTAAACTTGCATCCTAAGCCATCCCTTGCCAAACTTTAAATTCCAATTTGCTCATTTCATTAATCTAGCTCCGGGGCAAAATATTGTGTATTTTGTCTTCACTTGTTCTTTATAGTAAATTTGAAAAAACTATCAATTTTTCATTTTTTCCATTAAGAAGCAAGTAAAGAGGAGTAATTGCAAATACCATATTTTGTCCGACTTTTCTTTTTTATTTATTATTATTTGTTATTTAAAAATCTAAAAAAAATTAAAAATACAAAAATACAAAAATATGAAAAATCATATTAACAAAAATATAGAATATAAGGTTCTATCTATGCTTTTATTATTTTACTTGTGAAGAAAAGTTAATTAAACAAAAGAAAAAAAAGAAAAATTGCAAACAAAAATCTGTGTGATAACCTAACCTTTTTTTTTTCTCTCAAAACAGCCTAACTCACCAAAGCCCAACAACTAATTCAACTCATTTTCTGCTAAACTCCCTATAGCCCATCACACTTGGCTAGCCCAACTTGCCCTTCAGTCCATGCACCTTAAAACTAACATAATAACCTGATCCATCACTTAATCTAACCCATTCCAATGCTCCTTCTTCATTTGGGTGAAATCCTAGCTGCCCCCTCTATGATTTTTGTCCTTTTCCTATAATTTTCCCTTTCCTTTTCGAGGTTCACTAGCCCTGGTCCCCCTCTCCAATTTTTCTCTTGCTTAACTTTGTTTCTTGTTCCTCTAAACTAGTGGTGTCCTCTGTCACCCATGGTAGCCGTTGGTTCCGTCCTTTTGGTCCCCTTTTTCTTGGCTTCAATCCACCACTTTCGGAGCCATGCACGACAACCTCTACCTTCCGTGGTACCCATGGGTTATGGCCTTGGATGTGGTTTTCCCTTGGCTATAAAGAGGAAGAGATTTTGAAGAAGTCAAGAGGAGGGCTGGCTGTTAAGAATAAAGAGAGTTCGGGGAATACTGGTGGTTGTTCACGGATTTTTGGAGAGATTTTAAAGAGGCGGTCATTGGTGTTCCACTATTAGGATACTCAGGAGCAAGGAAATTGCAAATTACTTTTATTTCGTCTGAGAGATATATATATTTTACTATATATGATATTCCCTTTAGTCGAGTTTGTCAAGTTGTTCTAGGCCTGATTGCTGGCTCAATCCTTTGATTTTAATTCTATTAATCAGCTAGTTGGCTTGGATTCTGATTTCTAGTTTGTTAGCCAATGTTTTCAATTTTGATTCTGATTCCTAATACGTCTATCTGTTGATTAAACCTTGGTTCTAAAATTCTATTTCGTTCATCCATTAATTAAACTTGTTTTTTATTATTTGTTTTGTTTACTTGTGAGTAACTTTGATTTTGATTTCCATTTTACTCCACTTGTTGATTTAAACCATGTCTTAATTTTTGTTGGGTTCATTTGTGATTCAAACTTGTTTTTTTCTTCTTATCTTTACTTGATAATCTGTGAGTTGAACTTGTTTTTGTAACTTTTGTTTTTTAAATCTGTCAACTAAAATCTATTGTAATTTCTAGTTTCCTAATCTTTAGTTTTAAACTCTATTCTGATTTGATAACTTGTTGACTCAAGCACGATTCTGGGTTTTTGGATTATTCTCATATAGTGATTGTAAACTCAATTATGTGGACCATTGGTCAGATTATTTCAAAGATGACTTCATTTATGGAATAAACTGATTGATTCAACTGCGTTTTCATTTCTAGATTCAAAATATGTCTTAATATGTATTTTAGGCATGCTTTGATCTATCATTTTAATTAGTCTTCTAGGATCTTGAGCATGTTGCAGTGCCCTGGATACAAAGAGTGTCCCTTTACCTCTAAGTTTTAATAATTATTGCGTGATTAGGGGTTTAAAATTTCTCTTAATTAAGGTGGTTTTGTGGATTTGGATTACAAGTCATCGTTTAGTTATTTGTTCTTTTTTTTTTTTTGAGGTCCTACAATCTTTTATTTTGTTCCCCTTTTTGTCCTATTGTACCTAAGCCCTCCCTCTAACTCATTTCATTTATTTTCAAATATGATGGTATCCAATATGTGGGTTCATTGGGAAATGTTGAACACTCTTTGCTCCCGAGCTTACAATTTCTTGTGCTTCACTTTATAATTTTCATTTGTTTGTCTTTAATTTTATTTATCTATTTTTGTTGTGTTGGTGTACTTGAATGTTGTTTATTTTAAATTTGGGGATGTATAAATTTTTATTGTTTGGTTTTATTGTTCCCTTTTATTCTCTTCTTGTACACAAGTCCCCCACCCCTCTAATTCATTTTATGTACTTCGTCATTTTTGTCATTATTTATTTTGCAAAGTTTTATTTGTAAAAAGTGAGGGTTTCTTAATCATGTGAGGCTCCAAAAGCCATTTGAAAAATAAATTAAATACTTTCTAAATATGTTCTAAAAGAAACATCCTTTTGAATACCTTGGATTCCAAAAGGTCTACTTTCATCAATAGGGTTCCAAGGGGCTAATTAACATTTTAAGTGGTTCAAAGCCCAAGACTCACTTTAATAAATTTCAAAGATTTAAACTTGGGCTCTAAAAGACCCACTTTTCTCAGTAGGGTTCCAATGGCACAACTAAATTATTATTTTTCAAATGGGTTTCAAAGGTTCAATACTCCCTTAGATTCCAATACTCCAGGAAGTTTCAAAGGCCTAAATTTATTTTTCTCAAAAGGATCTTAAAGACCTAGTAGGCCATTTTCTTTCTAAATGCACCTAATCAATAAAGGGTTTCAAAGAGCCATTAAAAAGACAACATTTTTTTAGAAAATATTCCTGGGCTTTAAATGGAAGTTTCTCTTCCCAAAAGTCTTAGCCTCCATGTTAAGTAGAGGTTCATCTTCCCTTAAAGTTCTAATTCTTATAGGCTTTTAATAGAAGTTTATCTTCTCCAATGTTTTAATTTTCATAGGCTTTCAGTGGAGGTTCTTCCTCTCAAAATGTCCTAGCTCATTTTTTAAAGGATTTAAGTGAAGGTTCACCTTCTCCTAATGTCTTAACATCCTTAGGCTAAAGATCATACATCACACCTAATTAATTTATCAACATAATCTTGAACTACATTGACCTTAATCTCTTGTGGGGTATGTAGGTACTTACTTAGTAAAACAAGCCTGGTTCTTTCATATTTTACGTTTTCATCATCACATTAATAAAAATAGGTAATTAAAATACATTAAATTCTTAAGCACAAACTATCCTTAGTAGTGGACGTTGTGAGATGCTTAACACTTTTCCTACACATAATTAAACTCCTGAACACTTCCTCTGGTTCAAAGAGTCAATTTTATTTCCTTTTTAAGGATTCCAATTATCCTCCTAATTAATTGGTAGCAACTCCCTTTTTTCTTTGTGTTTTCATTTACATGTTAAAATTCATAAAATGATGGCTTTTTACCGGCTATTATGTTGTGACACTTACTTAATGTGTTAATTGAGTCAAGCTAGCTCTCATACTTACATACCATTGGGATATGACTTTTGCCATAGAGAAGTTTTTTTATAAAAAAAACACTTTTTGTAAAAATTATTTTTTGGATACTAATTTTAAGAAAAAGTGTTTTTCTTTTTTTAAAAAAAGCAGGATATCCTGCTTTTTTCAGAAGCTACAATTCTCGCAATGGAAAAGAGGAATTTTTGGACAAATATACCCTTACTCATTGTAACAAATTCTATTTGTGTCCATCCACTCTTTTTCCCTACTTTCCCCTAATTGCAGAAGAACTCCACTTCAATGATCTTTCTGGAACAGAGAAGCTAGAGAAGATAAACCATGAACTAAAGAGAAATAGTTTTCTGTACTGAAGAAGAGATAGCCAAAGAAATTATTGGAGTTTAATCGATAGTTTCTAGAGATAAAAGGGGGAAGGGATCTCCTTACTGCAACAGAAAAAAGAAAAGAGCAGATGGGAGGGGGAGGAGAACAGCCATCAGACTGGATTTGTCATAAAATGGAGATTGTTTCATTTCCTTCCTTCACAGAGAGGGGACCTTAGGGAGCGGGACTTATTTCTTGAAAAAAGGGGTTACAGAAGGTTCAGAAAGCTTGGGAGGGGATAGCAGATGGGAGGGGGAGATGGTAGCAGGGATGGAGGAAGAATCTAAAGTTTTATTTTTTTCATAATTTTAATAAAATTATAATAAAAATATTTATTTTAAAATTTATTTATAAAATTAAAAAATTTTAATAAAATTTTATAATTTTAAATTTAATTTTAACAAAAAATAATTTTCAAAATTTGTAATAAAGTATATTTTTTTTATCGAAACACAATATAAAAAAAAAAATACTTCTACATGCCCTTTACATGTACAAAAGTACATTTACATTTTTACATCTAAACGCTACATATATATTTTTCAGTAAAATCACTTCTGTGTATCTACATTCAAACACCAAATATCTATTTTTTTTAAAAAAAATATTTCTATTTGAAACTCCTGCTAAAAAACACAAGACTATTCAAATGGACCCTTAGTTCATTAAGTAGTGGGAGCAACACAAGCTCATCCAAATGAACCCTTAGTTCATTAGGTAATGGGAGGACACCTGTTAAAATGCACAAGCCCACCCAAATGGACCCTTAGTTCATTATGTAGTGGGAGCTTGAAGAAGAAGAAGAAGAAGAAGGTTTCTTACTATTCTAACTTTCCTCCATCCTCATTTTTTGATTAAAGTAGAGATTTTGACTAGCAAAGAGTTTTTCTGGGATTTCAACAAGTTCAATGAGTTTTATTCTCCATTTTCCTTCATCTATTTCTTGAGATGCGGTTGCATTTCTTACTATTCTAACTTTCCTCTGTCCACATTTTTTTATTAAAGCAGAGATTTTGACTAGCAAAGAATGTTCCTGTTATCACAGCAAGTTCAATGAGTTTTATTCTACATTTTCCTTCATTTATTTCTTGAGATGCAATTTTTCCCATTACTTTAATTTCTTTGCATCAATATTTTGGTGTTCCTTAAGATCGTGTAGTGGCTTCTAAGGATAGTGAATATCCCTCTTCTTTCCTCATTTCTTTCTTGCTTTTACGAAGAAGTTGAGGATTTTTCTTCGAGTAACCATGTTTCTTACTATTCTAACTTTCCTCCATCCTCATTTTTTATTAAAGTAGAGATTTTGACTTGCGAAGAGTTTTTCTACAATTTTAGCAAGTTCAATGAGTTTTATTCTCTATTTTCCTTCATCTATTTCTTGAGATGCGGTTTTTCCCATTACTTTAATTTCTTTGCATCAATATTTTGGTGTTTCTCAAGATCATGTAGTGCCTTCTAAGGATAGGAATACTTCTGTCAGTGGCAGTTCTGTGTTGCTAGTCTCTAAATACGTTGGAACCTCCTGTGACGAGCTTGTAAATAGTAGTTGTTCTCTTGTTCTCAATGTCTTTGAGAATTTTTTCTATAAAGCTTATATGTAGTAGGTGAAAGTTGGGTGAATTGGGACTGCATAATTTTTCTTTTTCATATATTTTATGAACGAGACAAAATAGACGCTTAAAGAACAAAATATTCTATGTGAAAGGTTCTTGAAAACTTTTTAAGATCTTGAGATTTATTGAGGTACTTAAAAATCAACCAGTTCCATATCTAAAAAACAAACGCTTAAAGAACAAAATAGGGATAGAGAGGAACACAGTGATTTATACTGGTTCAACCTCAATGTAAGGCCTATATTAAGTCCCCTTGACTCTCAATGAAATTTTTTCTACTAATCAACAATCCACTTACAACCTTGGTTTTTCTTGTTCACTAGAAACAAATAGTTTCACTACTCATCACAAATGGGATGATTTTCAAGCTCATCACTTACTACACAGTAAAAAGAAATTTGAAATGAAAAGAAAGACTCTCTTGAAGAGCATATGATTTGCCTTTTGTGTTCATTTTTTCTCTCTGGCTTTTTTGTTTATGAAATATCACAAGGGAAGGTTAAAACTAGAAGTAGAATACTGATGATATATCTCACAGATAGAATGTGCAGTGTTCTTGTGTATTTTACAAAGCTTCTTCTTCCTCTTTTTATAATTCTCCATAGCTAGCTGTTGTGACTTTTATTTCTCCTCTATTTGTTGCTTTCTTTATGGGATTGGATTTAATCTTGATCTTTCATGAAAGTTGTAGCTTTCATCTTGAGCTTTTTCCAGCTTCACTTTCTCCTTCATCAAAGGGCTTTGATTTTGGTCTTCTACGAAGGTTACAACATCTATTTTGGGTTCTTTTCAGCTATACTCTTTTCTTCATTTGAGAACTTTGATTATGGATGAGTACACCTTCTAGATGTAGCAGCGATTTCATCTTTATTTGTTTGCTTTGTTGTCTGCCAACTGTATTCAAGTTGTCTAGTCATCATGAATTGGCCTTCTTTGGTTGTCACATGCTTTTGCCTTGTTGTTCTTTAGTAATTTTGTCTTATAGTTAATTCTCTTTCATCTACCTTGAACAATTTTAAAATTAAGCTCTTAAGTTGACTATTTTCACTATTTTGTATTTTTTGGGTCAGCATCAAAATCAGAAATTCCAAAGCCAATAGTGGGTTTTATCCTAATGTTTATTTGTTACATATAATTTTTCTTTCTTTGATAACATTGTGAGAAGCTTTTTGCTAGCGATATGTTTTGCACTTTTCCTATTTATTCTCATCTAATTTGAGGTTCTTTTGCTTTGTGGGCAATTTTGTTTGCGGTCTTCAGGGTTTTTCAGCTTGCCTGTGAGATTTTTAATTATGAGCTTTGAATCTCTAGTTGCCCTATGGACCATTTTGTTTATAGACCTTGATTATGTTAGACCTATGGGCTGTTTTGTTTATAAACCTTGGGTTTCTTAGCCTTGTTCCCATTTTGTTTAAGGCCTTTGCCCATTTATAGTAGATGAAACTCTTTGTCCGAGATTTATTCTTTTCCTTTCAATTGAGGATCAAATCTTCATTCGTTCAGCTATAAATAGCATTTGTGTCCCAAGGTTTCTCTAGCTTGTCAATCTTTTTCTTCTTCCTCCTCTTTTGCTCTTCGAAGGATGTTTCTGTTTGCCTATGTTCTGGAGCTTTTTCTAGTGTTAATGAAGTTCATTTAGTGTGGAGGTTTTAGGGAGTTAACCAACCTAATATTGATCCTTAAGGGAGCCAACAGACTTAAACTAGTTTGCCCGAGAGGATAGTAAAATTTGAGATGAAAAATGTATGGCTCTATTTTTGGTTACACAAAACAGAGGAGGAATAGTAATAAAAGAACTTTGTCTTACTCTCACACCAAATAGTATCAGATACAACGTTTATTAGACAACACTCATGGAACTGAAAGAAGTAGGACTAGAAACTTCTTAGACACAAGGCATACGTCAGCAAACTAAAAACTACATGGAATGAAAATACCTTTAAATGTCGGCAAAACAATGAAAAACATAAGGATAAAAATCTTCCTATTTACAGCGAACAAAATCAAGTGCAGTAGGCTATATAGGTGGCACCGAATAAGCAGGAAAGCAGAGCATTGAAATGCAGCAAGACAGCCGAAATTCAATTGTTAACTGAAATTTGACCCCTACATGCCATGGGCAAAAGGTGCAATGACTCCTACATGATATTGATAGAAAGTTGATGGGTGGCTGTGGCAAAAAGATGGGAATGTGTTGCAAAAAATATCTTGGAGATATGTAACTTACATGGACTATTTTATCACTCAATCTCAAGTTGGTGCATGTAGATTCATAACGTCCAACTTGCCTATTAATGATTTGAAGTGATCTTTGCTTAATCCTTTTGTGAATAAGTCAACGATCTGTGTACTTATCCAAATTTTGGGCAGTGCAATTTCTTGCCATTGAACTCTTTGTTTGACAAAGTGATAATTCATCTCAATATGATTGGTTCTTTCGTGAAAAAATGGATTAGCAGTTATTTGCAATGTTACCTAATTGTCACAAAACAGTGTTGTAGGTTCAGTTTGTGGTTCCTATAATTCTATAGATCCATTAACAACCATCCTAGCCATAAGAACTCGCTCATTGTTGTTATGACTCGATATTTTGCTTCTATTGAAGATCTTGCTACATCCATCTTCTTTGTTTTCCATGAAAATGAGACTCCTCCTAATATGATGAAATATCACGTGCAAGATCTTTGGACTCAACCAGGATAAATACTATGTTACTCTTTCTCTTGCCCTATCTCCATTTAATCTCTGTCTCTTATATATATAAATTTGCTCACTATCCTGTATTTCCATCAAACTAAAACACATTTCTAATTAACTATTTATCTTTACATATTGCTATTTTGCAGCACACACACACTCACTGATACACCTGCACTATTCATACTTCTCCATCTCATATCAGCATAATTAGAGTTTTGTGTCTACTTTAGTTTGGAATTCATTAATAATTTATTTTCAAGAAAAGTCTTAAAATTTTTATAAATCCCAATTCACTGGATCTTGGTATATTTCTTTCACTACCATTTCTTAAATAGATTCTTTTTGGAAAGTTGATTTTCTTCCAAGTGTTATGTGTTTCTTTTGCTGGAGAAGAGGTACTTAATTCAATAATTTTCTATGCTCATAAGCCTCTTTTCTCAATATATATATATATATATATATATATGCGTCCCCTTTAATTAAGGTAAGTAATGTATTAATTACAAATTTTCATTCATAATCTAATACGGTTCATTAGTCTGAAAATATGGGTGTATTTGAAACCCTTAAAATTTAGGAATTCAATTGAATTAAATTTTAATTTTTTAATTTGAGTTGTTTGGATGCAATTAAAAATAAAATTCATTTTTTTTTAAATTGTGAATTTTCCTCTCATTTTAAAATCCTTTCGAATTTGTTAGGATTTCGTGTTCAATAATTCATTTTATGTGAAAAAACTATTTTATCGTCTGTTTTTTTTTTTTTTTTCTAAACCTCTCTTTTCTTCTACTTCTCTTCCTTCTTGTTCTGTGCATTTTTTTGTCCATATTGTCTGCTTCAGTTGTGACTTCTTCAACACAATACAATATTAGAAAGATGCCAGTAATTAGGAAGGTAATTGGTAGACATACAGCAAATTAGCGACAATTAAAGTTACATGTTTTCTTGAATACAAGAGTTGTCGAGGATTACTTATTGGCGCAATTACTGGTGACAACTATAACACAAACCCATTTATATAACCATCCTAACCCATTTATATTATGACTTAATTAAACTCAATCATTTAAGTTTTAGGTCATTAAATTAATTATTAAGAGTGAGTTTTAGTGGGTTAACCCATAGTTAACCATAAACTCATTATACATAATGACAAATTTATGTTTGATAAATGAAATATCTAAACTCTTTATAGTTAAGAATTATTGTGCAATATTAATATCACTTAAAAATAATAATAATATAGTTTATATTAAAAATTTGGGTAAATTACTCTCTTTTTTTCTAAGAAATACCTTAATTATATTATATTTTCATTTATTATGAAAATAAACACAGGCTTTTCTGGAAAGTTAAAAAAATATATTATAACTTAACTCAATTTTGAATTTAACTTTAGTAAAATTATTTATATGTTTAAAATACATTTTTTTAAAAAAATATATGAAACTCAAATTATTTATTTATTTATTTCCTCATAATAATATTAATGTAAAAGAAGAAACAAAAATACATTGAATGATGTTTAAATTTTTTTTATAATGAATAATAGGCAAATTTAAAAGTTCAAACACACTGAATACTTTTTAAAAGTTTTTTTTATAAATAATAATAGACAAATTTTAAAGTTTTCAAGGGATATTTTAAAAATATAAATCATTTAACTAAATTTAAATTCAAAATTAAGCTAAGTTATAGAGAAATTTGTCTTTATTATTTTAAATTCAAAATTTTTCTCTATTTTTCTTTATTATTTTCATAATAAAGAAAAATATCGTATAATTAAGGCATCTCTCGAAAAAGTAATTTACTTTTAAAATTTTATTCTCTAAATTAAAATATGTATTGAGAAAAAAAATCTTTAATATTTTATACCAGTATACATTCTTAAGCTGACATGAAATTGAGCACAGATGTGTTCATGAAGCAGATGACAAATCGGTTTCAAATAAGTGATCACGTTTAAAAGCTTGAATAGCAACAACTCTTCGTTGCTTATTTTCCATCCATAATCTAAAATGCTCCATTAGTCTAAAAAACTATGATATTGACTTTCTTGATGAAGCAAACTATTATAATACATTGACAAATTAACAAAAAAGATTGCTATATATAGTTTAATATAGTGGTAAGCTTTATAAATTTATAACTTCTCCAGCACTAATAAATTTAAGGATCAATACCAAGCAAAGGGGGAGCTACTCTTAGTAAAGGCTCCAATGCATTTGGTAGAAACTTTCTTGCAAAAAGGAAGCACATGTTGGTGGTGTTTCCATTATAAACACATTTTGATCCAAACCGAATTTGATTGAAGAACTCATCTGTTATATCACCCCACCCAAATTTTCTAGGGTGAGGGCCACCCCTTGACCAGTCCACCCAAGTGAGGGTACGATTAGAATTCAATTCTGGGTACAGCATATTCACAAGCGTTGGTATATAATGCTCATCCATATAGCATGGTGGAAGACAGTGTCTCTGAAGTATAGGGTAGTATTTGGTGTCAGAAACAATGTGAAAGGCAAGTTCACGGTGCACTTCAAACCATTGAGACCCTTTTCGCCAATCGGTGATGTTAATTATAGGCCACATTTGTGGGTTGTATCTTCCACGGCCTGCCTTTCTTGGGTCATCAAAACATCCTAAAAAGCTCGAACTTGAGTTCATGAGATAGTCATAAATGGTTCTGAAGCTGAATAATGGGATGCAGGATTCTGAGAGTAGCACAAAACGTTGATTGGAGAAGTCTAAGAGTGCATTTGATAGAAGGCGTCTCTCAGCATCTATCATCGACGAAGTACCCCAGAAAACTGGCTGCAATAATAGAGAGAATATTGGTATTAGTTATTACAATTAAAAAATAAAGTTATATATATATATATTAAGAAATGTAATTGAATAAGGTTTTATGAAATTTAATTTATACACAAGATACTGACTAACTCATGTTTTAAACAAAGACATAAAATTTTGTTAAATTGGAGTTATGTGTAGTATATGTAAAGAGATTTGTGTAGGTAATTTTAGAAAGGGGAGATATATGTAAAATCAGAAAAATTAAATGAAATGTTAGGAGAAGCTAGCTCGCTAACCTGGCTAGGGATTTTTCTGCCGTAGAAGACAGAATCTTCAGGCACTGTTTCATTGAAAGAAGGATGCTGGTGCAAGTAAATGGAGTAAAAGCCTTCGTGGCCTTTGAAAATTTTTTCCCACAAGGGTGCCAATGGCAATGCTCCTTTTGTCAAGAACATGAAGGCCACTTTGGGGATGGTCTTGTTAGGGAAACCTTTAATTTCAGGAACCATGGATACTTTCAGGAACAACTCTTGGTCGGTCATATTGTGCATGAGAGATGTCTTAGATGGCGCAGGTGGCGGAGATGGTGGTGGCACCGGTGGAAGAGATGGTGGCAGCGCTGGTGGTAGGGCTGGTGGCTGTGACAGAGATGGCAATACTAGTGGTTGAGGTGGCAATGATAAGGGTGGAGTTACATGATAATGAAAGGCCTGTAAATTGAAAGAAAAGGTTTTGAAGTATAAAGTTGTTACTACTCCGAGTGAGATACCAATAATCAAGAAAACCAAATGATAGACATGGTTTATGTTCACATGTAAGTGGACAATGAATGGTTTGGAAGTCCACTGAGATGGGTTATGCTCCATGCCAATTAACTCTTCAGACACAAATGACAAAGAAAGAAAGGAGATTTCTTATATTAAATCTCAAATGCCAGTTGTGAACACTTAGAACTCAAGTTATGGAGGAGTAGCTTAAAATCTCTGATTTCAAGTAGACTTTTCTCCTTCTGCATTAGTTCTGGTCAAGGAAATAATAGAGAAATAAAATATTAAGATAGCACATAGTTGCTACTTGAAACTTTAATAGAAGTTAAAGTATCCTTTTATATGCCTCTGTAATCAGTTAAAATGATCAAAAGCTTGTGAATAGGAACTACTGCTAGTGGCTGAGATTATGCAAGCTTTTCTATTGGTCTGTTCTTCCGGAGCTGCATGGTTGACACTCACAATTAAGGGCATAGCTTGGTGCTTTGAAGCATTGCGTGAACGAAGTTTTCAAGAAAACGGTCCCCATGACTAATTGCCATGTGGTAGCTCCTCTAATTACGGTTAGTATTGGCCAAATAAGCTAAGGAATTCAATATTAATCTCAATTATATTCTTAAATTGTTTATTAGTTTTTGATTTAACCGTAACACGCTTTTCCCCTACGAGACTGTCACGTGAATTTCTTGATTTTGACCGAGGGAAACAATGTAATGATTGTACATAGAAGTATATATTGTTAACAAAAAGTTAACATGTAGGACCAATATAAGTATTATTATTATTTTTTATTAGATTTGGGTTTGATTTGGCAATTCTCAATCTTGAAAATAATTCTAATACTACTTAATAAAATTATTAAGTACTTATGGGTGATTAGAATAAATATTAGAGTTAATTAATCATATAGAGATGAGGTTCAATAATACAAATAAAATCTTGCATTTTTTTATTATTAATAGTAAATTTATCTTTTTGCCCTCATAAGTATCGTATTTTAATTAAATGGCTTGAGGTACTATAGAGAAAAATAAATCATTTAAGCCACTATTGAAACATCTAATATATTTCGAAACACCGAAATTATTCCTATTATTAACTCATACCTTCATACCACAAATCTCAATATTCATACTCATCTAGCATTACATAATGATCCTATTTTTCTGTTCACAAATGGAAAGCAACTGGTCTTATTTTTCTATTGCCAAATGGAAAGCTTAACTCCTTTCTTCTTCTTCTCTGGCCGGCAGGTTCCTTCAAAATAAAAGTATAGCTATTTGGTCAAATAATTACAAAAAATTGTCAACCAGAAGCATGTGACGGCCCCGACAAGGAACTGCTAAACCAGGCATGTAAACAAGGGAGAAAAATACCTTCCCTGATATCTAGGTAAGTAGTTTCCACGCTTCCACGAGCACCTTGCTTTCCTCCAGTTTCTGTTTAATTCGCTTGCTTTCTTTTGTAAGTTGACTGCCTCCATGGTTTGGTCTAACATTCAACCTTCTAAATCTTGGAATAGAAGTGTTAAGTTCTAAAGTTCTAATTGCGATAATAATTTTTTAGACAAATAACAAAATTTCAAAGATAGGGTCTCGTCAAATAACAAATATATTGAAAAGAATATTATTAACTAAAGAAGATATTGAGGCAGTAATTTTTCCCCTTTTCCCCTTTACTTGATGCAATATGTTTAAAGGTGATTTCATTGTGATGTGTGTGGTTAAACACAGTGTGACGCATTTGAAAGTTAGATTTGCTAATCCGTCAAACCACATGAAGTATTTTGTCTTTCTATTAAGTGATTTTTTTTTTATTAATTATGGCTAAGTGCTTTATAGTTTTTTGAGACACTCTATTTGCTATCGTTTTACATATGAGCTACTGTTCGGTTATTTGGTATTAAGTGATCTCATTGTGATCGTAAATTTTTTTATTTTTTATTTCATATGACTTCATGTGGAAGTCATCTCTTGTTTGAGCTACTGTTCAGTTAAAAGGGAGTTTACCATTGGACACACTTCAACAAAATGGTGTTTGTGAACCAAAAAATTAAATAATTGTTGAGATGGCACTGCCATGCTCTAAGGAAATAATTTACTAAAATATTTATGAACTTGATGCTGTTAATATAGTTGTTTATATTATTAATTGATCCCAAAAAATATGTGCAAGAGATGACTCCACATTAAGCATGGTGTGAGAGAAAGTCAAAAGTTGATCATTTTAGAGTTTTCAGCAGCATTGCCTATGAATATGTTCTAAAGGAGAATTGAGATAAATCGAACGAGAGATAAGAAAAATGTATCTTATTGGGGATGTTAATGAATTAAAGGGCTATCGACTCTCAAAGATTAAAGTTTTGGAACTATTTTCAAAAATATTATTTTTTGTTTTATGAAAATAAAAAAATTTATTTGGCACATTGTTATCAATTATTTTTAAAAATTATTTTTTAAAACTGTAACTGAAAAAACAAAAAAACTGATAACAAGTTTAAAATGTTTTTCTTGTTTTTATTTTCAAATTCTTTTGAAAATGCGGCCAACACATTAGGAAAACAATTTTTATTAATGCAAAGTTGTAAATATGTGTTTCCAAATAAAAACCTCTTTCCTTCACTTCAAGCAACAGTCCTCTAGGTAGACTCTCAAAATTTACATCCAAACAAGTTTTTTGTTTTTTTTTTGTTCTACAAAAATTAATTTTTATTTTTGCTCTAAAAAATAATTTAAAAAAATAATACAATGGAAACACTTTTAAACAGAACCTAAATAACCCAAGAGTGTTGTTCACACAAATTCCAACTCTTTTGCAAAAGCATTCCAAAGAGTGTTTCAAGGCTCAAACTAATGTGAAAGCCACTTAAATAAAATATTTATGCACTATTTAAACTAAATATAAATTTTTTAGACATATATAGTATACTATAGTTTTCAAGTTGTACAGAGAATCAATTAACTAAAAAAAGGATTTTTAGCTGATTGAAAATGTAGGGCAAAATGTAAAGCAGCAGGAAAAGTTTAAAGTACAATGGATAAGGAATAGAGAAGCTTGACACAAGATATTGATTCTGGTTCAACTCAAAGAATTACCTACATCTAATTCCTTTAATTCTCAATAGATTTTTTTACTACTTTCAAGATGCTTTACACTAGTTTCTCTCGATTAAGAACTACTTGGTTTTCTCACACTCACCAACAACGTTTACAATAATGATTTTCACATGCTCCCCAACAACAATTACAAAGTTAGTTTTTACTTGCTCATCAACATTGATTTCACACCTATACACTTTCTATTGTTGGCCAGGAATTTCACAAGATAAGATATAGGGTGGTATGATTACTCTTATAACAGCCTATGAAACTCTTAGAAAACAGTATAAATCTTTCTCACAAGAGTAAATATGCCAACAAAAGCTCTCTAAAGGATTCAAACAGTAAACATAATAGTAGCCCAAAGAGCCCAAGGGAAATTGAGGTTTTCCAACTTATTGGTCACTAGTATCTCAAAGGTACTCTTCTACTTCAAATTGCTTTACTTTTATAAGTCTTGGATGGGTTCTAGCCATTGGAGATCACCAAGAGTGCTTTACCTTTTCATCACATGATTCTTTCTTCTTTTATTGCATCCTGGTGCACTGGAGTGTTTGTTAGTTAGCTGAAAATGTGCTCCTAGTTGACTGAAAGTTGAAACATTGTCCAAAAAATATGAAACTTTTCAGATCATTCTTTGGACATATTTTTTACTGGTTTGTAGCGATACTTTCAGATGTTGCCTCTACATTCATAGCCTTCTCCTCTATCCTTGCTTTCTTTCTTAAGTGGCTCCATTCATGAGTGATTCCCTCCAAATTTTATTTTCTAGACTTCAATCTGCTACGAGCAAATTTGGAATATTTCAAAACATTTGTTGATACTTGTTTGACCTTAATTTCCTTTTCTTCATAATTTGCTTATGTGTAACCCTTATTGACTTAATGTCTCCAACATGGCTATACTTCGTCTTCTTTTGCTTTTCTGACCTTCTACCATATATGAACATGTTTTGATTATGTCCTAGAATGTCCCTTGACAAATATTTCTCCTTAAACATCTCTATTTCAAAATGTCACCATGTCAAAGCGAATACAAAGGGCTACAACTTTGTAGTTTTGACCCAATCTTAGTTCGCGTGTTTTACTAATGAAAACTGCAGAAATTGGCTGCACACAAATTAAACACTAACTAACTTATCCCTTAAAAGTAGGGAACAAACTGAACAAACTTGTAACTAATTCCCTTAATTTGATGGAGAACTCAATCTATAAACAGAGGGACTTGGATTCATTATTATTCATGGAATAAAGAAGTGGAGAAGGGGACTGCTAGAGCAAGGAGGCGTTTCTCCCTCCGGGTTTTTATGTTCCCTTTAATTCTTGTGTTTTGTTTTAATTCAAGAATCTTATAGTTTTATTTTTCTAGGGCGAAGATGGACCTTTAATTATGAATCTTTGTTTCTTTAGTTGATAATATTCATATTTCTATAATTATTGATTGAGTGTTTATTTTTGTACTTAATGCTTATAATTGCTCGATCACAAATTAGATGATAGGATGCTTATAATTGAGCCCAATAGGGGATATACGAAATTAGCATCTAGAAATAAAAATCCTAATTTGAATGCATTCCAAGAGGTTGCTCCGTGAGTTCGATAGATCAATTATACAATTCCATGGAACTGTCTAATGCATGCCTGTTTAATTAAATTTATGCGTGAGAGCAAGAAACTGTTAAATAAGTATAGTTTTAATATATCACCAGAGCTATTAAATAAATTAGGGAACTGGATCTTTCATTCAAGATAAAGAACATGAATAGGTAACTGCTAAAGGAATAAAGAGGATTGATTATAGGTGAAATCAAAACCCTAGGATCTTTGTTTTCTTGAATTTTCTTTACGTTTACTTTCTTGCCCTAAGTTTGAGCTTTTTTTATTACTCACAAACTATGATGCACCGATACTGCAAAAATGGTAACGTATCTGTACCATACTCGTATCAGATATCAATATGCGTACCATACTCTTGCATTACCCATTCTAATAACTCCATCCATATCAACTACACTTCTATACTTCCGACCAACTTGCTTCACATTAAAACCATTGTATGAAACTTTTCCATAAAAACCACTCATTTGACATAGATCAATAAAAAATTTGTCCCATTGTCAAAGACTTTTTCACAATCTCAACAATCTTATAAATAATATTCTAACATATATACTCTTTGTTAAGTAATATCTTAACATATCACATATCTTAATTTTTAAGAAATTTGTTGTATTGACATACCGTACTGTATCATATCATATACTCGTATCGGTATCGGTGTAACATAACTCACAAATAGTTGTTTTCCGAACTACAATTAAAGTTAACATATTTTTGGTAATTAATGTCAATCCTTATGGGATAATATTGAGTTCCCTAGAATCCTTACTAATTGAATGATCAGAAGGCTAACTATCCCAACAAACAATTTTGAGATCAAGCCTACAATCATCCAACTGATTTAGCAATTTGTTTAGTTCAGTGAGACACCTTTTGATGACCCTAAAGCACATCTAGAGAGCTTCTTAGATATTTGTGATACATTTAAGCACAATGGGGTTCCAGATGATGCAATCAGGGTGAGATTATTCTCCTTCAGCTTGAGAGTCAAAGCAAAAGGGTGGATTAACTCTTTGCCACCAAAGACAATTACCACTTGGGAAGGATTAGTACAAATGTTTCTAGCAAAAAAATTTAACCTTTTGAGATAGCAAAGATGTGTAATGACATCGCTCAGCTTGTACAACATGAGGGAGAACCACTCTATAAGGCCACCATATATTAGGGTGGTCCTATCAATAATATTTTCTATGACCTATGTGGAAGACCACATTCTTATATCGAATGCCAATAGGGAAACCTCTTTGCCTCACCTTCAGCCTAGGCGAATTTTGTGGGGAATAGGTAAAATAATCCCTATTCCAATACCTATAATTTGGGATGGAGAAATCACCCTAATTTTTCTTGGAAAAATAATCAAAATTCTTGGAAGCAACAAAATCCACCATCTCTTGCAGAAAAAAGCCTAAACTAGAAGATCAGATATTAGCTCAATTCATGATTGAAACAAATAACACCTTCTAGAATCGAGCAACATCTATGAGGTTAGTAGAAGAATAAGAAGCTTGGAATGGGAGAGCCTCAGCCTACCATTGTGCACTTGCATCTAACTGACATATCCCAAGAGATTAGTAGAAGATCTCCTTATGAAAGTCGATATGTTTATCTTCCTTGCAGACTTCATAGTAATGAACATGGAGGAAGCTGAAGACATGCCTTTAATCTTAGGGCTTGTTTGGGAGTTTTGAGTAGAATGGAGTGGAGTGATCATTAATGGAGTGGGTGGGATAGAATGGAGTGGGAAGAGAGAGACTAACCACTCCATTGTTTATATGTTTATAACAGTCATAGTGGGTTGTTTCTTTTCCAAAATTATCCTTATATATTATTTATTTTAAGGCATAATAAGGATAAAATAGTAATATTAATAATGATAACCTAAACTATCCCAAACTCCCTCATTTTGAAGGGTTTGAAAATTAAGGTATGGAGTACGTTGGGAGGGGTCGAGAACCCATCCTAACCCACCCCACTCCAATAATGAAAACACATCTAAACAATGGTTTGAATCTTTTTCGCACCCCACTCCATCCTTTTGCACCCCTTTCCATCCTCGCAAACAAGCCCTCAGGTAGACCTTTATGAGCAACAGGGAAAGCTCTAATAGGCATTTAGAAAGGGAAGTTGATTTCAAGGGTTAATAATGAGCAAGTTACGTTTAATATCTTTAATGCTATAAAACACCATGCTGACCATGAATCTTGTTTTAAGGTAGATGCCATTGATAGAGAGGTATCTAAAACAACCCAGGAATAACATCCTATATTACCACTGGAAGCCTGCCTGACAAAATAAAAAACTGAGGAAGGAAATAAGCTAAGAGGGGAATGACTAAGTATTTGGAGGCCCTACACCCGCTACAGACTGAAAAAGAGTCAGGAGTTGAAGAAATAAAGGGCCTAGTACACCCTGTGGAACCCTTTGTAGGTTGGCGTTAATTTCACTATAAAGGGCCCACATGATATTTGGCCCCCTAAAAAAGCATAAAATAAAAACAAAGCTCTTCCTTATTGCTTTAAACTCCATGCAATTCACCCTTTAAATCTGTAGGTTGAAAATATTAACTCTACAGGTTGAGATTTTAGAATTATAATTTTATGAATTTTTTAAGTTTTTAATTAAAAATAATCAAGTTTTAGAATTCATAACTCTTTATGGTATGAAATTTTATATTCTTCTTCTATTTCTCTAACTTTTACAACCTTATAATATAACGTGAGTTGTTATTAAATTATTCTTAAATAATTGAAAATAAGGGTGAAGTGAAAACAAGGCTAAATGTATAAAGCATATACCTAAGCCAAATAAAATATCACCCATTTTGGTCCATAGAATGGCTTGATGTACCGCATATCACAAGGTGTAAATTGTAAGAGAGAAGTAATACCCATCAAAAGGCATACATTACAGTCCAACCAGATACATAAACAGCACACATCCAGAGAACAACACATTGCCACAAACAGCAAGGCAGAAACTCTAATTCATACTATTGACAAGCATGATCATGTCATCAACTATCCCACTAATGCCTCTAAAATATACCACAAATATATGGGTCAAAATAAGAAGAATAGGGCAAGTAAGAGTATCATATCAACAAAAAGGAATTCCAATTACCAAAATTATACAATTTGCTAAATTATCTAGGCAATCGAGATAACAGTTCAAAACAAATAGAGAAGATAAATTTGGAAGAATTTAAATGACAAAGGATTTTAGGATTGTGTTTCATCAATTGAGCTCTATTAATGAGATTGATATTTGTTGTGAATATTTTTTGAGTTGCAAAGACTAAATTCCCTAATATATGTATTATCATCTTTTAAAGTATAACACCTATATTTATATTAGTCCTATATCTTCTTTCGTGATCACAATAATTAATATAAATTCATTGAGCTCTTTGGAATCCAAAACAACCGTCATAGAGGTGTGATTCAATTTCTAGGTTATACTGCCTAGGTTTAATAAATTCACAAACTAACATTGAACTTCAACTTTTATTCCACATTCAATATCTTAAACAAAAAATTCATGGCCAATAAATTGCAAATATTAAAAACAAATTTATTAAATTGCAATCAGAGAATATCATCCAACAATTATTCCAAATTAAAACAGAAACATCAATGACTACATTCCAAATCCTAGAATAGAAATTTAGTTACTCATGGTTGGTAACCCAAACCAGGAATGATTTAAAGAAGACTAAGATAAAATCTAGAAATAATGAAAGAAGAACTCTTCAATGACAGACTAGTTAAGTTGCTTCTTCTCTCAGATTCGCAACTCCTTGTGTCACCAAGATTGGTCATGGGCTCTTCCTCATCTCCCTGGTTCTCTCATCTATTTTATTTTCCTCTTACGATGCGTCCAGAATACCTTGTGATTTCCCTCCAATATGAAGTTAAACCCTATACTCCTTCAGCACACCAAAAATAAGTCATTTTGGTTCTTCAGCAAAGCTGTGCATTTTTACTCCTCAACTAAAGCTATGCATTTTGATTATGAGTGTGAAACACCTCATTTTGACCTCCAAATCTGTAGCTGTGTGTTTTGCTTAGGGATAGATGATGAGTTTTGGGGTTTCACAAAGCTGCTGCATTTTGATTCCTCTTTTCAGCCTCATTTCCTAATAAAATTAGAATTTTAATTGGGATGGATAAAAGGGAAATAAAACAAATATTAACATCAAGTGCTTGAAATTGTAGATAAAAATATTTAAAACATTTAAAACATCATTAAATAGCATATTAAAATCGATGAAATTATGTGGAATAAATTCTCACATTACCCACCTTTTGGATTTTGCTTTGTAACTATTTCTATGCTAGTAACATATACAACCCCGTCAAACATGCTAGCATTTGCGGGTATAATTTATAGTTGTACATATGTTTAATATCAATTTACTTAGTGTAATGTTCTTGTGCCTTAATAAAAATAGCAATCTTTTTAATTTCATTACTTAAATTCTTACCAGATATGGTTAAGGTGGAGAAAAAAAAATAATAAATCATATTGTTCTGGAAGAGTGAAACATTTCCAGATATAGAGATATAATCAGAAGAGAACTTGGCAATTAAATAGAATGCTCCAGATTTTTCCTAAGGGTGACATGGCCCTATGAGAAACCAACATGTTGCAACCTTGATAGAATCTAATAGGAACTTCATCATTTCCGTAGCTATTGCTTTGTTTGTTTTTCGCATAAGGTGTTACCTTGCTCAATTGCCAACGCTGTGAGCTTACTTCCGTTTGGCTGGTTTTTTTTTTTTTTTTTTTTTTTTTTTCTGATCTTCAATCTCGGGATT
>JASKGM010023097.1:0-28899 GCA_034509205.1 Ceratonia siliqua | reverse complement strand
TTGCTGTCTCCAAGGTTGAATATCTCGGACACTTCATCTCTAAGGATGGCATTTCTACTGATCCAACCAAGATTGCTACAGTTCAACAATGGCCTACCCCTCAAAATGTTAAACAACTAAGGAGTTTCTTAGGCTTGGTTGGGTACTATAGACAATTTGTCAAGAATTATGAGATTTTAGCTAAGCCTTTAACTTAGCTCTTAAAAGCAGATGGTTTTGAGTGGAATCCAGATGCAGCAAATGCTTTCACATTACTTAAGGATGCTCTTACAACTTCACCAGTCCTTGCATTACCGGATTTCCAGAAAACCTTCATTATTGAAACCGATGCTTGTGGAACCGGTATTGAAGCTGTTCTTATGCAAGATCATCACCCCTTAGCTTTCATTAGTAAAGCTTGGGCACTCGACACCAATCCATGAGAAGGAATTGTTGGCTATAATTTTTGCCATTCAGAAATGGCGGCACTACTTGTTAAATATGCATTTTATTATACGAACAGATCAGAAAAGCTTGCAGTATTTACTCAACCAGAGGTTAACCACTCAATTGCAACAAGGTTGGATAACAAAGCTTATGGAATTTGACTTTGAGATTCAGTATAAACAAGGTAGGGATAACGTTGCTGCTGATGCATTGTCCAGACTACCTAAGACAGCCCTCACCCTTATG
Organism: Ceratonia siliqua; assembly: GCA_034509205.1. Lineage (NCBI taxonomy): Eukaryota > Viridiplantae > Streptophyta > Magnoliopsida > Fabales > Fabaceae > Ceratonia > Ceratonia siliqua. Next base: position 28,227 of record JASKGM010023097.1, on the reverse strand, counting down.
GTTATATATACTATTAACTCTAATTTAATGACCAAAATCCGTCTTACTTGGGAAAAGGATCCAGCTTTACAACAATTGATAGCCAACTTACAAACTACTGTTGCTGGTCCTAAGTACTACACCTGGCAGGACAATCAGTTGCGAAGAAAAAATAAGCTGGTTATTGGTAATGACCCTGAGTTGAAATTGCAGATATTGAATTGGCTCCACACATCTGCAATAGGAGGATATTCGGGTTGGGATGTAACTACACAGCCGATTAAAACACTTTTTTTTGGAAAGGCATGTCCAAAGATATTCAAAAATTTGTTCGAGAATGTTCCATCTGTCAAAGGTATAAATATGATTCAGCTCCCTTGCCCGGGCTTTTACAGCCTTTGTCTATTCCAGTTGGGGTTTGGTCTGATATAACAATGGACTTTATTGAGGGTTTACCTCCCTCTAATGGATATTCTGTTGTCTTGGTGGTAGTAGATCGCTTATCAAAGGCTGCCCATTTTCTAGCATTAGCTCATCCGTTCACAGCCTTGCAAGTTGCTCAACTTTTTATAGATAACGTGTATAAATTACATGGCCTCCCTAATTCCATTACTTGTGACAGACCCAGTCTTTATCAGTACATTTTGGCAAGCTCTTTTTCAGTGCCAGGGGGTTAAATTGCAGCTCTCTACTGCTTATCATCCTCAAACGGATGGTCAGTCCGAGGTAGTCAATAGGTGTTTGGAGACTTACTTGCGCTGCATGTGTGGTTATGTTCTTGCGACTTAAAGTAAATGGCTTCCTTTAGCCGAGTGGTGGTATAATACTACTTATCACTCTGCTACCCACACTACTCCTTATGAGGTTCTATACGGCCAACAACCTCCCATTCACCTTCCTTATTTTCCTGGGGAATCCAACGTGGACATGGTCAACGAAGTTTATAGGCTCGAGAACGCCTTATTACCACTTTAAAATTTCATTTGAAGCGAGCTCAAGATCGAATGAATCTTTGGTCGATGCCCATCTCTCTGACAGGCAGTTTCAGATAGGTGATTGGGCTTATCTTAAGCTTAAACCCTATCGACAATCCTCTGTGGTCATCAGACGCAATCAAAAGTTGGCCAGCCGTTACTTTGGTCCGTACCGCATCCTCTACAAGGTTGGCCCTGTTGCGTATACTTTAGATTTGCCTGAAGGTTCCTGTATTCATCCTACATTCTATGTCTCTCAACTAAAACGGCATATGAGACCTTTACCCAGCTCTGTGTCTTTACCTTCACTTCTCTCGACGCATCTCGATCACCCTTCTGAACCCAAAATTATCCTGGATCGCACTATGGTGAAATGCCATGGCAGAGCTGTCATTAAAGTGCTTGTTCAATGGCAGGGTCACAGTGAGGAAGATGCCACTTGGGAGTATTATTATGACCTGTTACAGAAATTTCCAAATTTTTGCCCTTGCAGACAAGTGCGGTTTCAAATGGCGGGTTGTGATGCAGAGGCCAGAGCTAAGCCAACAGTTAGTAACCAATTAATAGATAGAATGGCCATGAATCCTAATCAACAGCCTAATCAGTAGGATTAACTAATTGTTATCCTCATGCATGGCACGTGGGTGACTTAACTGACTACAAGAAACTCGGGGTGGTTGACTGCGAAGGGGAATAATACTTCTAAAGCTCTTTATATACTGGTAGAACACAGAGTGGTGTATCTTTTGGTATAAACTCAGATTTTCTTTCTCTGTAATTTCCTGTCTGGTTATACTTGGATCTCTTTCTTGTGTAGAGTTCCCTGTCACTTATACTGAAATTCCTCAATCTTTACGATTTCTGGAATTTCGCTATTTTGTAATTCATTTACATCATCAATATCAATTTTTCTGTATCATATAGTTGTCATGGGCAAAATCAAAATTAACTTTATAAGTAAATATATCATTGGATACACAATATGCTTTCTAATTTTCACTAACATTTCATAATGATCATTAATCCTATTTAAATTTCACCAAGCTAATGAGTAATGCCCCTCTTTTTTGCGCCGTAACCTGTATCATGAAGAGGAATCTAGGTACCTAGTTAAACAACGATGTTTCATTAAGCTCTTTTTTTTTATATATAAAAACTCATAATTATCCTTCTCTTTCACTTGCCAAAAATCAGACTCTGAATACTACAATTGGAAACAAAATTTCTTATTTATTTACTTTATTCATTCCTATATAAAAATTACACAAAGTAAATAAAAATTCTAATAAATAAGGAAATTAAACACAAGATAGCATAAAATTAAGGATAAAATTATGATAAAAATAGTATAAAAACTAAGTACATCAAGTAAGTTTTGAATTCTATCTAAAAGGAATTAGTGGGGTATAATTGATTAAAGGAGTGGTGGGGATTTGGCCTATGTGGGATGATGAGTGTGCGAAAATATACTCTATATACCTTATAGTTGAGCTAAAGTGTTAAAATGTGAAGGGAAATCATAGGAATTAATGTGTTTTCTTATATTTGGCCTCTAATTTATATAAGGAACTCCTAAGCAAATTTTTGTCTTCAAATTTCAGGATCTCAAGTGAAGAATGCACAAGTCAAGTAAGAGACAATGGCTACAGTGTCCAAACATTGGAAAGGAAAGCAAAGTTAGAAACTACAGAGCTGCGGCTCCCAAAAAGAGGTTCAAATAGCTTAAGTCAAAGCTAACAGTGCTGTAGCCCGGGGAAGCTAAGGTTACAACACCCAAAAATAGGAAGAAGAAAGACCAAAGTCAAAAGCTACAGGGTCATGACCTTCACCAGCTAAAGCCACAATGCTCAAACATAAAAAGAATACCTAAGGCTACAGCGTTGTGGCACTCAAACCCCAAGCCACAGTTCTAACGGCAAAAATATATGAGAAACCTCTAAGGCCCCAAGCCGCAGCGCTTGAAACTCAAAGATGTGCACTTTCTGTCATTAAAAGCCATAAATTTTACATCATAAGGGTCTTTAGAAAAAGGGGAAAAATAGCTTCTTCGTCAGATCTTTTAGGAGAGTGAAATTATAGGGTGATTTTGCTGGAAAAGCTTGTAGATTTCCTCCCCTAATCGATGAAGATGAAGATGGCTACTCATGGAGTACTGGTTGTGACGTATTAAGAAGCAAAGATCTAACAAGAAACTTCTGCAAACATAGAAAATTCCAACTGGTATTGTATATGAATAGTAACTCACACAACAGAGCAATTAGGCTCTAGACAACAAAAGTATGATATATTGCATAAAAACTTAATTACAAAAATTCACACCAACCAAAAATATAAATGTTCCAAACAGAAGTATAAACTTGCCCCTAACACGTGACAAATATTACCAAAATAAAAATACAACACAAAAACATGGCTAACACATTTTAAAAGACACAACAGAACACTTAACAAATAGTGGAAATAACATAATTCAACAAACAACTGTTATTTCTTAGAATTCTTGTGATTGTCTAGCTTCGAATAATATTCCAAGGCAATGTGTTCTGCATCAATCCTCTCTTCTTTATGAAAACTCATCCTTGAGTTGATATCCGGATAGAGAAGCTCTTCATGATCAAAATATTCAAAGAGATCAACTACATTGAAAGTTCTTGAGATCTCATACTCCTCTGGTAAGTCCACTACATAAGCATTAGGATTGATTTTTTTAACAATATTATAAAGACCATATTTTCTTGGCTGCAATTTATTGTACATACCAATTGGAAATCTTTCTTTTCTTAAAAACACCATCATAAAGTTTCTTTTTTGAAATTCCTTATGTCTCCTATATTGGTCAGCTATTGTCTTGTACTTGGCATTTGTCTCCTCTAGTTTCTTTCTAACTTCTTCATGAATATTCTACACATTTTCAGCCATATGCTTGGCTGCTATGTTTTTCCCTGAAACCTGAGGTAGTTTAGCCAAATCTAATGCATGTTGAGGAGGCTTTATGTACACAATAGAGAATGGTGAACACCCTGTTGCGCAGTGAGGCGCATTAATATATGCGAACTTAGCTTGTGGAAGTGCATAATCCTATCCTTTGGGCTTGTCTCCACAAATACACCTAATCGAAATTCTTAAAATCACATTAAGAACCTCAGTTTAACCATATGTTTGAGGGTATACAATGCTGCTAAAATTTAAATATGTATCAAACATATTCCATAGTTATAAACATCTAATTTTGTTCAGGCATACAGAAAATAATAAATAAATAATAATAATATGTAAAATAAAAAATAAAAAATAAAAATGGAAATGAAATTAAAAATAATGCGTAAGGAATCATGTCTTTTAGCCATTTTCGGCAAAAAAAATACAATATAGCCCTAATCTACACTTTAAAACCTAATTATTTTCCTAATCCAATGTTTTTGTCCACACCAACTATCCAGTAATTCATTTCAACCCATCAGCACATTTAATCCTTATCAACCCAACTCGAGAATGCTTCTAGCCTAATTTCCTTTTTTTAATTTTAAGCCCACAATTCCATCAACCAACCAATCCCCACAACTCGGTTTATGTTCCAGTCAACTCAGCTTATGACCTGATTTTTAAATCTAACCCATCTCTTTCTTTCCTTAGCCATAAGCTCCATCATCTTTCTTTATCTTCAGAAAACTCTATCCTCTTTGCCACTAACCTTTCCACCTCATGTTTATCAGGCTCCTCTATACGTATGTTTTCCTTCTCCTGTAATCTCATCCTCTTGGCCATCTCACGCCTTATTTCGATCATTTATGCTACAATAAAGTGTGTATGATGGCTACAATTTTTCCCCTTCAATTTAATGCTCCAGATTTTCAAAAGATTGCCTCTTCATCGGGCATCGTTTGTTAACCTCCGAGAAAGCCTTTCGCCAATCCCAATCTCCAACTTACGACCACCGTATTGCTAGAGGATAAGAAAAAGGAATTTTTTTGGTGAAAGATGAACATATTATGGTGTGTAGGTTTGATTTTTTGCTTATAAATACTGAGAAGAAGACTCATAACAAGGATAACTTTTACAAAGTATCTTTACAAAATCCTTTGGACTTTAATCAAATTGAAAAAGACTTATAAAACATAAAAATCTTTTGATAACCTAGATGTGTGAAATTTGGTTTCAAAGGCCCAAAAATGAATAGATAACAACATAGGCCTAATTGATACAGCTTAGGTGATTTCAAGGATCATTGTTCCTTCTTAAATATTATATGAAGAATTGCTCTCCTATAATGTCATAGGCTTTATGTGAAAATTTATTTTTTTTATATTGACCTAACTCATTCATAAACATTATATATAGAATTGTTTTCCTATAATATCATATATGAAGAATTATTTTTCTATATTATCTTAGTTTATCTATAAGCTTTAGATGAAGGTTTATCCTTCTATATTGTCCTAATCCTGAGATTTTGAGTGGAGATTTATTTTTTCACATTATCTAAAATAGTTTCCACCTTAGGAATGCTATCATATATCTCTTATAGGCAAATCAAAACAAAATTAAACTATGTAGACTCTGATCCCCAGAAGGATACGTAGACACTTTTCTGGTAAGGCAACTTCGGTTCTTCTATCTTTTTTTTTTTTATCATATTATCAAGAAATGTGTAATTAAGATAATTAAAATACAATAAAATTAATTGTAAATAATCTAGGGTAACTATCCTTAGGGATGGACGTTGTGAGCTGTCTAACACATTCCTTACACGTAATTAAACCTTCAAACCCATCCTCTGATTTTAAGGGCATGTGCTTGGTTTCTTTTAAGGATTCCAATTATTCTTCTAATTAATTGGTAGCAACTTAATTCTTAGGAACTCCATGGAGTATGACAACCTCCCTAAAAAACAATCTGGCAATATGAGAAGCATTCAATGTCTTCCTACAAGGAATTAAATGTGCCATTTTAGAAAACTGATCAACCACCACAAACACCAAATTAATTCCTATTTGTGTTCTAGGCAACCCAAGTATGAAATTCATAAAAACATCCCCCCAACTATTATTGAGAATGGGCAAGCGATTATACAAACCAATATTTTGAGACTACCTTTGGATGTTTGGCAAGCATAACACTTTCTCACATAATTTCTCACACCCCTTCTCAAATGAAGCCAATAATAATTATCTTCCAACATAGCCAAGGTTTGGTCTCTCCCAAAATGTCCACCCAATACCACCTTCACGAATATCTGTAATGAGTATCTCCTTCATAGAAGTTTTAGGACCACATAAATAATTCCCATGAAATAAGTAGCCATAAAAATATGGAACTCATCAGCTAGTTGCTTGGTAGTGCATTTATATCATAATTTTGAAAAATCTTCATCGTCTTCATACAATTCTTTCAAGTAGTCAACAATCTCCTGTTGTAATGTAACAAGCAAAGTAGCTGTTCTACTCAATGTGTCTACTACTTTATTGCTTGCATCAGATTTATGTTTTAGCATAAAAGTGCATTTTTGTAAGAATGTAGACCACCCGATGTGCATATTACTCAAATGCTTTTAGGTATTCAGAAATTTCAAAGCCTGATGGTTTGTGTACAATACAAACTCCTTCTAAATAAAATAATACTCCAAATATTTAAGAGCTTGTACTACAGCATAAAATTTCGTGGTTATAGGTTGACCATTTCTTCCTTGTGTCGTTAAGTTTTTACTAAAGTAAGCAACTGGCCTCGTTTCTTAAGACAAAACAGCCCCAATCCTAATTCCACAAGCATCACATTCTACTTTAAAGAGCTTGTCAAAGGAAGGTAAAGCCAAAACAGGAGCATGACACAACTTCTCTTTAATAAATTGAAAATTATCTTCTTGATCATTTCCCTATTTAAATTGTCATTTCTTAACACAATCAGTAAAATAAGCAACCATAGAACTAAAGTTCATGATGAAGCTTCTATAAAATGAAGCCAATCCATGGAAACTTCTAAGTTCAGTCACATTTTTAGGTGAGGGCCAATATCTAATTGGCTTGATTTTATTTTCATCAACATGAATCTCTTGAGTACTCACAACATAGCCCAAAACAAAATCTGAGATACCATGAAATCACACTTCTTCAAGCGAAATATAGCTTATTCTCTTGAAGAGCTAAAAGCATTTCTTTAAGATAAAACAAATATTCTTCTTCTCCTTTACTATAGATCAAAATATCATCAAAATAAATCACGACAAATTTTTCAATGAAAGGTCTCAATACCTGGTTCATCAGTCTCATAAAGGTACGGGGAGCGTTAGACAACCCAAATGGCATAACAAGCCTTCCTTATTCTTGAATGTTGTTTTCTATTCATCACTCGATTTAATTTATATTTGGTGATATCCATGCACATCCGTCAACTCCCATCTTTCTTAAGAGTTAATAATGCTAGTACTTCACAAGCACTTATACTTTCACGGATCAAACATTTCTTCAACAAATCCTCCGCTTGTCTCAAAATCTCGCTTTCCTTGAGACTCATTCGATAATGAGGTAAATTAGTGTAAACACTCAATTTTGTCCAGCTTTTTTATTTATTTTTTATTATTAAAAAATTAAAAAATATATAAGAATATTTGCACAAAATGTTTTTATGAAAAATAATAATAACACAAAACACAAAAAATAAAAATAAAGTAAAATTTTTTTCATTTTTTTGTGGGTTCAAAGCCCATTTCTTCTTTGTTCTTTTGTTGTTTGTTCCCTTTGAATCTAACTCGATTTCCCTTCATTTTATTGTAGCCCCAAAACATTTCTGGAAGCACAGTCTATGTTAAACCAGATCCGTGACCCATTACCCAACTTTAATGTAACCCAACACTTTTCTCTCCTGCATCTTAACTACCAACTGTTACTCCTGAATTTTCTTGCCTCTTCCTTCATTGCTTTCTCAACAATTCCCATCAACACACCTCACGGCCCCTCACACCAGATTTCACGCTACAGCACCTCACATCTAATCTCACACATCCAATACCCCTTTTCCTGATTTCACGCTGCATCTGTGGTCCCTTCTGCAGTAATGGGTTACTCTTATCCTCTCAGCTAACATTCACGGTTTGCACGCGCTGTAGCTCACGCCTCTATAGTAAAATGTTTTTTCTTTTTACTTTTTGATCCCTTGTGTCTCAGCGATTTTGGGGGCTATGCGCGACATTTCTTTCCCTCATGCGCTACAGTTGACTTCCTTTTGGCGTGGTGTGAGGATTAGCTTGAAGGATGGCTTTCCCCTTTGGCTATAAAAAGAGGTTAGGATTGAAGCTTTAGGGGGCATAATCTGATTTTCGAGGAGACAGATTGAAAGACAGAGACAAAGAAGAAAATTTCTAGGTAGAAAGAGTATACCTTCGATGTTTGGAGGAAGACACATGAGTGAAGCCATAGAAATCCTAGGAACCTACGGGTAAGACATGATTTTTTAAGCTTTTGATTGTAATTTATCTTCACTTCGATATATTAAAGGGTATTATGAAGCTATGGGTACAAATTAGTTGTCATTCTTCAAATGGTTTTTATGTACATTTTGTAAAGTTGTGTTTCCTAAATTTTCAAAATTCCAAAGAGATTCTAATGTGCATTTTAAAATTATGTTATCAAATATGCTTCCATGCTTCCAAAATGATTGTGATCTGCACTTTAAGCTTATGATATCCAAATTTACTTTCGTTTCTCCAGCAGTGGGTATATCTTGCGTGACTTCGAATTTGTTTGGTAGTACTAACTTAGTAGTTTAAATTTGGGGTCACTCTTGGCTTTGAGTAAAATGTTGAACTCACATCCTAGATCACTAATTTGAAGTTGGTTTGATGGATAAGACATATATAATATTGTTGGGGTTTTAAGCCCTTTAATGCAAAGATTACTTTGATTATGTATCTCAGGAGTACATAGGGCACACTATAAATTGCAACGTAGTTTGCCATTCCTCACTTCTTGGTGTTCTTTCATTTTATCTGTGTGCTTTCTTCTTCAAATCTTCATGGCACCATGGTACCATGATGTTTGTGGTTTATGGTTCAATATGTTTATAATCATGAGTGGTACATTAAATTTTATGGATTCCTAAGTCTTTGCTTGAATCTGATTCTGACTTGGTGATGATCAATTTGTTTCCATGATGCCAAAATGATTATGATGTGCATTTTGAACCTGCGATTTTGAATATGCTTTCGTGATTCTGATTTACATTTTTGGATTTCCAAATTTAATTTCTTGGTTCCAAAAAGTGTTTCCGATTTTACTTCATGATTTAAATGTTTTTAATGTTGTCTTGAGTGATGCTCCTTGTAATCACTAACATTAGGTACCCAATCCCCGAGTTCAGATAATATTTATTTCGAGCAATACATGGTGGATTTGCTTTGTATTAATGCTTATATACTGCTTGGAGTTTATGTTCATTTCTATTTTATTTTATTTTTTAATTGGACTGTTTATTTGATTGTAATCTTTTGGTTTTGTTTATTCCCTTTCTCAATGTGTAAGGCATAAGCCATCCTTATTTTTTTACTGTTTGTTAGCGTGTTTATTTATTTTGCTATTTTTATTTTCCTCTTATTATTTGGTTTTTTTTCATCATTGTTACTAAGTTGAGGGTGTCCAATACACCTTAATTTTGGGTTAAGAAAAATAGTGAAAACAAAGTAAAGGTCATTTTCCAAGGTTTTTTTTAAGAAAATAAATTAAATATTATTTTAATATGAATACTTTAAATTTCTTTTATGTGAAAAATCATTTCTGTTTGAAATAAGTGGGTTTCAAAGGCCCATTGAAATAAAGTTGATTTTGGGTTTTAAAAGCCTATGAGACCAAAATTGATTTTGGATTTAGTGTCACTTAAAGGTGAATTTTGAAAGCCTACTAAAGTAAAATATGTTTTGGGGTTTCAAAGGCCCATTGAACCAAAAATATGTTTTTGATTGATATAATTTGAACCTAGGTTTCAAAATCCTTTATGAATCAATGTTTGTTTTGAAATTTAACTTTTCATTGTACTTTAAAGTTGTTAACGCAATTATAAAATTATTTTATCTCCAAATGTGATCCCAATGATTACTTTATTTCCTATAGGCTTTAATTGGAGGTTTATTCTCTCCAAAAATCCTAATTACTCTAAGCTTTAAGTGGAAGTTCTTCTTTCCTTAGAGTCATAATTCCTCCAAATATTATGTGAAGAATTGTTCTCCCATTTTGTTGAGCTTTATGTCGAAATTCATTTTCCCTTATCCTAGTTTCCTCCAAATATTATGTGGAGAATTGTTCTCCTATTTCGTCAGGCTTTATGTGGAAGTTTGTCTTTCCTTAGAGTCTTAATTTTCATAAGCTTCATGTGGAGTTCAATTCTCCTCTAATACCTTATCATCCTTAGGAACGTGATCATATATCCTTCCTAGCTAAAATCATATCAAATAAACTCGAATTATGTAGGTCTTGATCCCGCTTAAGGTACGTAAGCACTTACCTAGTAAGACAGGTCCGGTTGTTTCATCTTTTATCATTTCGTTGTCTTAACAACAAAAGGGGTAAAAATTAAAGTAAATTAAAGTGCAAATGATTTAGGGTAACTGTCCTTAAGGATGGACATTATAGGGTGCCTAACACCTTCCCTATGCTTAATTAGATTGTCGAACCACTCCTCTAGTTCCAAGGGCCAGTATTTGAATTTTTTAAGAATCCTAATTATCCTTATAATTAATTAGTGGTGACTTCATTTTTATCTTTGTGTTTTTTTCCTTTTGTCGTCTTAAGGTCATGATAGTGCATTTTTCCTAACTATCACATTGTGACAATTAGGCAAAGTAGATCATGGTAAAAAATATATATAATGTTATATGTCTTTGACAGGCAACAATTAATTAAGAAGTTCATCAAAAAATAACTCATTGAAATTATGCAAAAGATTCTCCACCTTCTCAGGAAACTTCCTAGTAGGTGATTGTTGTATTCCTTCAGGCAAGGCCTTGATGAAAACTACATACATCTCATTTGTCTCCTTGGCTGCATCCACAATCTCTTTCTCTGACTGTACAATGGGTGAACATGATTTTCCCTCAGCTTTAGAAGCTTTGGAACTATGAGTTGCATCTTTGTCTGGTACCATAACGATTTTATGACATTTCCAATGAAATAAGCGAACATTATCTCTAGCATCATATTTAATGTGCACATCATGCTACCAGGGTCTTCTTAACTATACACGTGTAGCATTCATATCAATCACATCACATCTCACCACTTCTTAATAGTGTTTCCCAATGGAAATTGGAACTTTACAAGCTGTCTCCACCTTTTCACTTGATCCCTTCCTCACCCAACCAATTACATTTGGTGATAGGTGTGGTTTAGTATGTAATTTCAAATAATCAACTAGCTTCTTGGAAATGAAATTATCACAATTAGCATTATCAACTATTACATTGCATACCTTCCCTTCAATGAAGCACAAAGACTGAAAAATATTATGTCCCTTAGAAGACTTTCCTTGAGTTTGAGAACATAAAACTAGCTGCACAAGTAAATTGACTTGTTCCTCTTCATAGTCTTCCCCACCAGTTACTTCATACACTTCATCTTCATATTCTAACTATTCAGTCTCCTCCTTGGATTCCTCTCCATTTGGCTCCATTAAATTAACGAGTTTTCTGAATGGATACTCATTTGTAATTCCATCTTAAGTATATTTTAGTTTTTAAAAGTTAATGACTAATACACTATAAAGCATGGGGGCGGAGTCTTATTGTTGCTTGGGGCTATAGCCTAAGGTTTTAATTTTTTAAAATATAATTTTATATTTAGTATTTAAATACAAAAATATTTCAATTCCCTCATCAATAATTTTTTAAAAAAGACTTTAAGTCTTTAACTACAAATTTTTAGTCTCTTTCATAACAAAAAAATTCTTTTAATTTCATATTATATTAGAATAAAATGATTGCAAAATAATAGTAAAAGAATTAAAACTAAAATAATAATAATAAAAGTTTTAAAGCTATATCCAAATGCATCGATATATCCGGAAACTTTTTTTTAAGTTTTTTTTTAAATTAAAAAAAAAAGAATCAAAAGAATTAAGAAAAATTTTCAAAATTCAAAAACAAGCTAAAAAAATTCAAAAAAAAAATAAATTAAAACACAATACTAAAAAAACGTAAAGAAAATGTAAAAAAAAAATTCAAAAAAAGAGTAAAAAATTAAAATACATAGAAACAAACTTTAAAACACAAATGAAAATAATTAAAGGAAGAAGAAAAAAAAATAAAAATAAATAAAAAGTACCCAAATGCACCGGTATATTCAAATGTAACTTAGAAAATACCATAATAAAATTCAAGTAAACAAAATGACAAAATAAGCACTATGCAACACACCTCATAAACCACAGTCACATACACCTAACAGAATAATAGATTAACCTTACACATAATTATTTTCAGTTGGATCAATTCCCTCATTTTTCAACATTCTGTTTATACGCAACCTTTCGTCCTTGGATTATATCCACTTTCTATTGCCAAGCTTCTAAAGGTTGAGAAACTTGGGTTTCTAATTCTTGGCAAGTAGGTACTATATTTTGTTTGTGACATTGAATTTGAAATTTTTTATATTTCTAGATTATTTAGAAATTATGGTATAGTATATGTCAAATTATAATGGATTTAATATTATTATGATGTTTCAAATAAATAATATTTTCTTTATACCTTTATATATTTTTTTATATACTTAAGAAAAAAAGTTTTAATTCCAAATTTTTGTTTTTCCATCTTTTTCTTGCTGAGCAAATCTAAGTTAATTTTAGCTCAAGTCAGACGAATGTACTTCATATGCATTCAAGACATGTTAAAATTTCAATATTTATATGGTATTTTGAAGTAGATATTTGGTTTATATGTTAAAATTTCAATATTTGATTATTTAAAAATTTTAATTATTGCATATAATTAATATATTGTTATTGATGTATTTACTTTTTTCTCTTTGGTTCTCTCAATAGGAAATGTCCACCTCTACCCCTCATGAAGCACATATGATATAACGACAATTTAAAAAAAAAAAAATATATATATATATATATAAAAGATATGATAATCATAAGATATTTCAATAAAATTAATGTTTTAACATATAGTATACTACAAGTCAATTTATTTTTTAAATAAAAAATGAATTATTCAAAACTTTTAAAACTTTAATAATTTATTATCAAGATAACGAATACCGAAATACCTATGTCAAATACACATCTTACTCCTACCCCATTTTTTTCATCATTTTCACATATCGATCTTCATAGCAATACATTATATATATTGAAGAATTTCTCTTTTTTTTTTATGGATAAAGCTTAGGTAAACTTCCTTAAATAATTAGGTTAACCCATCAATAAATGAAACACTTATTAATAGATATTAATAAAATTGGCAGGGTTATCAACTCTCTTAATTATCTATTCACACTCCCTTCTAATTAACTATAATTGAGATTTTAAAAAATATCTCTTTATTAAATTACTTTTTGAGTAAATTACTTATCCTCACTTAAGAAGTTTTTTAATTACACAATCTTATCATGCATTAAATATTATCTTTGTGCCCTCAGGAATTGAACCCAAGGTCTTACTGGAAATCAAGAATTACCTTCGTGCTTGGGACTCGAACTCAGGGTTTTATAGGCAATGGCCTTAGGACTCAAACTTAATGTCTTACAATGTTCATTGCCTCTACATTTCAAACCCAAGGTCTTTATGGTACCATTCCATTTGGACTTAAACTCAATGCCTTTACTGTACTCGAAGACTCGAACTCAAATATTGGGGAATCTTTCAATTTCTTATTTTACTATGTTCAACTTTATGTATTCCTTTATCCGTAGAGTACGTTGAATGTATAGAAACGGCTATAACATAGTTTCTATTATTTGTATTAATAGCTATTCTAGGAGGAATGTTTTATGCAGTGCTAACGATTTAATAACTATTTTTGTATCTCCAGAATGTTTCAATTTATGCTTCTATCTAATATCTGGATATACCAAGAGAGATGTACAGTCTAATGAGCTACTACGAAATGTTTATTCATGGGTGAGGCAAGCTCTTCTATTCTATGGTTCATGGTTTCTCGTGGTTTAAGGATTTGAACCTAAAGTCTTTGCAATATTTTAAGACTCAAACCTAAAATCTTTCTATCTCATTGCCATAAAACTCAAACCCACGTTTTTTTCTCTAATATTCACACAATATCAACTATAACTCATCTCAAGAACTTGCCTCAATTACATTATGTGCATTTGACATTTCTCCATTTCCTTGTTTGCTTACCCATAACATATAAATTGTTCCTACATAGGAAAAATATCACAACCACCCATTATTTCAGATAAATAGTTTATGAAAAATAAAAATCACTCTTTACTAAGTTTATAAAAAATGTTTCATCTGACTTACTATTAACCATTTTCATGAATAATTGTATACGTAACCTACCTACCCTTAGATATATTAATTACATAATTATTTATCAATTCATTTTCCTATTTCAACATGGGTAAAATTATGAAGTTTTAATTTTAGATATTTCATGCTATATAGCTTTGAATATTGTAATTTGTAAGTCTACCCACTTACTTGTTAAGAAACTTTCAGGCAAAAACCAATATCCTATACCATTTTTTCTAAAAATTTACTAAGAAGTCATAGCTAAAATAAATTAAAAAATTATTCATTAGAATTTTTCATAAACCAATCTATAACTCACTTTCCCAAAATCTTAATATCCAAAGGTTAAAGTATTGATTTTGTCTCTTATGTTTCCTAAAAGTTTCAATCTTGTCCCTTACGTTTAAAAAATGTACTATTAATGTCCTTGAAACTAACACTATTAAGCAATCTGATGGAAAATAGCAACGTGGCACATAAGTGGAAGACTGACGTACACGTGGATTAGAGAAAAAGACACATCAACAAATTATGACACATGGACCCAAAACGCCGTCATTTTGGTTGGCAGGTGCTTCCTCTTTTTTGGCTCTAAACAACGTAGTTCAAGTTTTCATCTTCTTCTTAATTCTCTTCCTTCGCATGTGACGATGCTTTTCCCTCTCTAATTTCACATTTCGTCTTCGATGATCAGATTTCACCTTTCATCTTTACGTCTCCTATTTCAAGTTTCCCTAATCATTTTCTTTATCTTTCTTAAAAGGAATATGTTTTTATATTTATATACTGTTCAATCACATCTCGAGTCACTTTACCATGCTACATATTCAATCGCGTCTCTCATATGTTGCTAATATGTTTGTATATTTGCATATTGTGCAATCAGTAAGTAATTTTCATCTCATGTCAAAACATTCAAATTTCTTGAAGTAAAAGAGTAAGTATGAAAAACACTGAAAAAGAAGTTCAGTCTGTGTACTGCTTTTTAAGGTGTAGTACTGCTTCATTCTGGGGAAGTTTCAATGAAATTTCATTTTGAACTTAAGCTCAACGTGTTTATTGTGCTCAGAGACTTGAACTCAAAGTCTCTATGGTGCTTAAGGATTTAAACCTAAAGTCTTTGTAATTCTTTGAGACTCGAATCCAAAATCTTTATATTCATTGCCATAAAATTTGAACCCACTATTTTTTTCTCTGATATTCACACAATATCAACTATAACTCATCTCAACGACTTGCCTCAATTACATTATGTGCATTTGACATTTCTCCATTTACTGCTCATAAGAATCACTCTTTACTAAGTTTATGAAAAATGTTTCATCTCACTTACTATTAACCATTTTCATGAATAATTATATATGTAATTGTAGTTACCTAAACACTACAGCCTAGCTAGCAAGTCCAACTTCAATAGGCCCATTCCCCAGGGCCCAAGAAACACCCCTCGTCACCTATAAATAACCCCATCCCATTAGGTAAATGGGCTTTTTTCTCTTCCTCTTTAAGACTACTTATTACCATCTAAGCTCAGCTATCGCTAACTTAAGTTTCGGAGTTCGAGTAGCACCCACCCAGCCTTGAGCTCGTTCTCTTAACTTTCAGGACCCGACACCATTTTAGTAGCAACTATTGACCCGATCCCCCAATACAGGCATCGACAGTAACTTACCTATCCTCAGATTAATTACATAATTATTTATCAATCCATTTTCCTAATTTCAACATGGGTAAAATTATAAAGTTTTAATTTTAGATAATTCATTAATATTCCATGCTATATAGCTTTCAAGATTATAGTTTGTAAGAAAGCTTGTAGTTGAGGAGGTTACGTGTCCATTATTATATTATTTTGGATAAATTACACTTTACCTCTTTTGTTTGGCTCAAAATCAATTTGTCCTATTTGGGTTTAAAGTGTATGATTCTATGTGGTTTATTTAGTCATAACTTATTATCCTTGTTTGAATTCTTGGTTTGGAAAAAAAAAATTTTAAGTTGGGTTAAATTAATACAGGCAAAAGTATGGTTTTGGTCTTTTACATTTACACTCAATCTCATTTTTATCCCTAATATTTCTAAAGTATATCAACTTAGTCCCATAAGGTAACACTGTTAAATAAACTAACAATTTTTGCTGACGTGGTAAACAAGGTAAAAAAATTGGACACGTAACAACTTAAGAGATACGTCAGTTCCAATTATAGGAAAACAAAAAGCAACGAGGTTTTCGTTATTAATTTGAATGATTCTTCCATCTAATCAAACGTTAAAAATATATTAGTGCTTGATGAGGGAAAAGCTTTTCCCCTGAATAGATTATTGATTTTTTTTATGATCATCTAAACTTTAGCAAAAATAATCACGTAAATATTAAAATTATGAATAGTTTTCTTATTAAAAGCATATTTCACTTATGTCTTAAATAATTTTATAATACTATAAGGTTATTGTTTGTACTAAATTGATCATTTCAATTTTCAAATGTCAATTATTTAATCCTAACAATGACATCAAAACATTAAAACTATTAAATATATAAGTCAAACCAACTTTTAACAAGGAAATTAGTCACCATTGTAGCTTTAATGTGACTATATTTCTGTTAAAATTAAGTTAAATATACTGCATGATGGTTAAGTGATAATAAAATAAATCACGTGGACCTTGAATAATTCATTTTAAATCATATAGAAACCAACTAATTTTGGGCCAAATTACATGAGGGCAAATTGCAATTTACCCTTATATTTTTTTTAAATTTAAGAAATTTAAGGAGGAAAAGTATATCCTTGGCTCAACTTCTCATTTTTGCAATGTATCCCAATGTTAAATACAAGCCACAAAATAATTTGAAAAGAAAAAAAAAAGAGAAAAGAAATGCCCTAAAATGAAGGATTCACATATACCTTAATTACCTTACTCACCGGATAAGCAATGGAGTAGGATCAAATAGATTTGCCTATCTCCAC
Organism: Ceratonia siliqua; assembly: GCA_034509205.1. NCBI lineage: Eukaryota > Viridiplantae > Streptophyta > Magnoliopsida > Fabales > Fabaceae > Ceratonia > Ceratonia siliqua. Next base: position 10,844 of record JASKGM010023097.1, on the reverse strand, counting down.
TTTCAACGCCTTAATCATCTTCTCCTATATATTTACAGGACATAACCACACCAAAACTGCTCTCCCATTTTTCTATCTTCAATTCAAACCAAAGCAAAGTCCATCTGTTCTAACTTCTTCCCTCAGGTGAGTTTTCCTTCCCATTTCATACCAATTTTTTTCTCTGTTTTCTTTTTTTAATCTTTTAATTTGCCTTTCAATTTCTTCATTCTCCTCTTCATTTCTTCCAAATCAACACTATACACTAACAAGAAACCCTTTCATTGAAGCACTTTAGTTATTCCTTCAATAATTGTAATCATATGGAAGTCTCAATTTTTTCTATTAATTTGGTTATGAGTGGGGTTAAAAACCTGCAATTCTAAAAAAGATTCCAGTACCATTAAGTTATAAGTTTATTGGTCTTAATTTTGTTTTAAATTTAATTTTGGATAAATTATAGTTTACTCATTGTAATTAACCAAAATCATTTCATATTGTCCTCTTTGTGGTTTAAAATGTATCATTCAGACTTCATGTAATTTGTTCTATTGTTACTTAACCACTTATGGTATTTTTAACTTAATTTTAACAAAAATATTCACATGAAGCCAAAAATGATGCTAAAAGTTTGTTTCACTTATATGTTTAATAGTTTAATATTATTTTGAGGTTAGTTTTAAGATTAAATTGAAATTTAAAAATTAAAATTATCAGTTTAATTTAAGTAATAACCTCGTAATATTATAAAACTACTTAATATATAAGTGTAATAGGCTTTTAATAATAAAATTTTTAATTTTTTTAATTTTTTATTATTTATGATAAAATTTATATAAATAATGCCACAGAATAATTAAATGATAAATAAATAAATCATAAAAAATTTAAATGATACACTTTAAACCACAAGGATAAACTGATTTTGGGCTAAGCTGAAAAATTGCAATTTACCCTTTAATTTTCTTTATATGATGTCAACTTGTTTATTCATGTTAGAATTTATTATTTTATTTTATAGAATAAATTTTAATATGAAATATTGCATTCATATCATTTTAAATAATTTTAAACATAAAATATATAGTCCTAGCCAACCAACTTAACTCAACCCCTCCAATATGTGCAGTTGATTATGAATTTTCTGAATAATGCCTATACTATTTTTTTATATTTTTTCTTATATTTCACTTTTAACCATTGAGATTTTGTAATTTTCTATTTTAATATTTAATTATCATTATAATTTCTTTCTTAATTTATTAATTATATTATATTGCATTATAAACTATTATAATTTAATTAAATTACCCCTTACCATTTAATTAAGTATTAAAATTAACTGTTTTCTCATTTATTTTTAAGATATTTGTGTCATTTTACATAATAAAGTTATTATTTTTTATTTTTATCAAGTTTTTTTTTATTTACATAACTAGTTTATGTTAATTAAAATAGTTAACTTTAACATTTAATTAAATAATGTGAGGATAATTTGATTAAATTATAATAACTTAAGGTATAATGTGTTATAATTAATAAATTATAGAGGAAATTATAATGACATATAAAAATTAAAGTAAAAAAATATAAATTTTTTAAATAATAATAAAATAATAAACATGACAAAAAATATAAAAATTATATAAGACAAAATAATATATAAATATCATCATTCGAATTTTTTTACCAACATGATTCAACCCATACAATAATGAAATATTATACTGAAATTCTCCTATAATGAAACTCAACCTAATCTATCAAATAAACTTGAAGAAAAAATAAAGACAAAATTTTGGTCCCGGACTTGAGTCCAGTCCAAAGTTTCAAAAAATATATTTTTTAAAAATTTTAAAAAGATAAAAAAATTTAAATACTTTTAAAAATAACAGGTGCTTTTTAATATTAAAATATCTTATATCTTATAAAATTATATATTTTTATATAAAAATAAAATAAAATAATGTTTAAATTTTTTTTATTTAAATGAGACTTAAACCCAATTTTATCTTCAAGTCAAAAGTCTGACTCTTTTATAAAATGTTTTTATATTTAAGTACACATTCAATTATTTTCAGACACTATTTATTCCGTGATTAAGTCTTCTATCAACACACGTAACCCCAATTTATTATGGTAGTTTTGTTTTGTTTTTTTTAATACACCACTATCAATGCATTCTCCTAAGTAACTCATTTCCGTAATTTTTGTATTTTTAATTTGCCTAAAGTTACAATTATAATTTTTGTAATTGTTTTTTAAAAATTAAAATTAAAATTTTAATAAAATTAATAAAATTATATTATTGAAGATGAAATTAAGATATTACAGTTACAATTACACAAAAATGTAATTAAACTTTTTTAATTTTTAATATTTTTTATGGGTTCCGTACCTACCGATTTGGCCTCCTATTTTAATAATCTTAATTTCTTTTTGAGAAGTAGTTATTTTGACCACGTGTTAGGTTCGTTTGTTTTAGGTCAGGACCGTTGCTTCCATTATTTTATCACCATTTTGCCCCTCCTCATTTTCACATGTTCCCCGTTCACACCTAAAAGAACGTGCATAATATTATTAAATCATGAATATTTTCGAAAAAGAAGAAGATATTGTTATGTTTTTTCACTATTAAAATATTTTATGATTCACCTTTTATAATAATTAATTAATTATAAATATATAAATATCTTTAACTATAAAAAATTTAATAAAATGAGATCAATTGTTACTAAACAAATACATTAGAGTTGAATCAAATAAATTTCATTGTTAACACTAAATTTTTGCATAATACCTTATAGACATTAAATTCTTAATATGTGTTAAGTATTATTATTTTTTTAATTTTTTATACTTGATATAAAAAGTCATTATTTAATTATAAAATAATTTTTTATGGTTATAATAAAATAATTACTTTTTAAAATAAATAAAGTATTTGACACCAATTAAAATTTTAATACATACAAAACGCTATATAAAAATTTAGTGTCCCATAAACACTAAATAATAATTTTATTTATTTTGTTTTTCAAAACTTCACGCCTTTTATTCCGTGGCGTCGTGGCCATTCTTTCTTGACTTTTGTGGTACTCTTTTCCCCTGTTTATGGGAAATCATGCTAACTTTTAAGCGAGTTTACGTTAGTTTGGTATTATTAATAATTTATTATAAAAATTATTTATTAATATTAATTAATAATAAAATATTAAACAAAAAAAGTAAAAATAATGATATAAAAATATTATATTCCAATTAAAAATATTTACATACTCTTAGAGAACACTACGAATGATTAAGTTTCATATTAAAAAAAATCTTAAAAAATAAAGTGTAAAGGAAATCAACGACAACTTGATAATTAACACATTTTTATTTTGTTTATATCTGATAAATATATTTTTTTATTTTCTTCATACGTGATAAATACATATGATTATGTGAGAATTTTTTTAACGTGCAAATGTGAGAATTTTTAATTTGATAATTATATAGAGTTTATATTTATTGCCCTTATTATATGTTTGGAATTGTTCTCATTGTCATGCTTTAGAATTTTAGTGAAAAAAATCATATAGTAAAATTATAAAAAAACTTATTTTACATGATAATTAGAAAACAGGTAAATTTATTTTATTTTTATTCATAATCCTATTATTTTTTAAATAATTTTTAATTATATAAAAATGTATCTAATTTTGTATTGTTCTTTAGAAATTACAAATTAATTTAGGAATATATTTTTAATTATCTATTTATTTGAATATAATAATTAAAAATTTAATAATTTAGTTCAATAATTAATGTCATATATATAATACTAATTAAAATTTTTTAATTCATTAGTTTTTGAAGAGTCTATAAAAATTTTCATTTATAATAACTCACATGTGGCACGATCTTATTGGTAATTCTTGAAATTTAAAAACTTTTGGCTGAACTTTAATCCGATTGGGATTGCACTTGCAGGAAATATAGGGTCAAATCTGACCCTATAAACAGAATCTTCCTGGTGGGCGAGGGTGCATCAAATTTAAGAGTTTCAATCGGGCTGTCAAACGACGTTGACAGCCCGATTTCTTGGAGGGATTACGAACCCCGGTTTTAAAATAATCTTGGGCACAATCGAATATACCCATACTGTTCTAGATTCTCTCTTCGCTTGCGCGTTTTCTTTACGTGTTAGTTGTGCGGTTCCCCTTTCTCCTCGTTCAAATTTGATACAACTCCACCTACCCTTTTTGTATTTGCCGATTTTCCTTGACGGGTTTTCGTTGTTTTTGATAAAGCATTGTTCTTTCATATAAATTTGGCAGTTTTTTCTCATTTTTCACATATTTTGGGAGATCTGGGTTTGGAAATTTGATTGTTGTGGTTTTATCTGAGAGGTTTTGCATTGAAGTTTTTCAATGGGTTCATTAACTGGAGTCCTTCAGCGACCTCTGGTGGCTGCCGCGGCGGTTGCCGCGGCTTCTTTCTCTTCTGACCTCTCGGATAAATTGCCATTGCCATCTCGTGGAGCATTGAACGCTTGTTCTACCACAGATTTGATTAATTCTTCGGCTTGTAATTCCATACAAGATACAAGTTCATCATGGGTTTCTCATATTTCCGTTTCTAAGCTTGCTAACCTTTCTTTTGTAACCCAAATTCGAGTACCTGTACCTAATGTCAATTTCCGGGTACCGACTTTGGACCCGAATTTGGTTTCAAACTTGTACTATTCATCTGTTGCTTCATCTCCACTGCTTCACAATTTGTATCACTCTGCTGAGTTGCCTAAAGTATCCCGGCCGTCTGCATATTCCAAAAGAATCTCCACTCCACCTTCTGAGGTTATGTATCAATGGCATTTGCCTGAGCCAAATGCTGTGGGTGTATTAGGTGATTCCAATTGTTCATTAGAGAAGTCAAGGACAGTGGTGGTTTTATTGGGATGGTTGGGAGCAAAGCAGAAACATCTCAAGAAGTACGCAGAATGGTACACTTCAAAAGGATTTCATGCCATTACTTTTACGTTTCCAATGGGTGATGTTCTAAGTTATCAGCCAGGAGGGAAAGCAGAACAAAATGTTCTCTTGCTTGTAGACCACTTAGCTGACTGGCTGGAAGGGGAAAATCAAAAGAACCTAGTCTTTCACACTTTCAGCAACACTGGATGGTTAACGTGAGTGAAATCTCTGTTACACACGTGCACAGGCACATAATTTGTCAATTTTCTGTTCTTAGGGAAGCCTTTAGTCATTACATGATTGGTTTGGGAAACCTTGCAGATATGGGGCTATTCTGGAGCAGTTTCACAGGCAGGATCCATCAATAATGGGGAGGATTAGGGGCTGCATTGTAGATTCTGCGCCTGTTGCCCACCCTGACCCAGAGGTACAGAGTCTTGCAATTGTCAGACTATGGTGAACATAGCCTTTTGTTTTGGGGGCGTGTCATATGCTATTTGTTATCTTTCTAATATTCTTGATGTTAATGCTATCTCAGTGGAACATAGCCTTTTGTTGCAGGCATGCATTGTGAGCTGTTTGTTATTCTCTCTAGTATTCATACTTTTATTGCCATCTCTGTGTCATTTCCTACTTCAGTGCTGTTATATACATCCTCACTTTCAAAATGATCAAATGAATTCCCTTGTTGAGTTGTAACATATTGATGAATTGAAATATTGTCATTTGAACTTTTCAGTGTGTTTGGCCTTTTATTTTGTCCCCAAGGTGGGATTTAATAGAGAACATGATGCAAACATCCTTAAATTGAAGCCTTCTACGTTTTTGGGCATTTAAAATTTGAGTGATCGACGCATGATTTCTTTATTCTTTTTACTTTTTATCCTAGTTTTAAAATGTAAATTTCTGATGCTAGATAAGATTTTATATTATCTGATTGTCTTTTCAGGTCTGGGCTTCGGGTTTCTCGGCAGCATTTCTGAAGAAAAGTAGTGTAGCTACAAAAGGAAGTGCATCCTCTAATTATACAGGCATTGAAGCATCAATTACTAGGGATGAAGCTTTAGGATCTAAACCTGCAGCAACTGAAGCAGTTTTGCTGTTAATACTAAAGAAAATTTTCGAGGTGATTCTGAATCTTCCGGCAGTGAATAGGTAATTACTCTACAATAATTCCTCTTTTACTTATTGTTTAACAAAAGATGATATTTGATCCCAACTCTCACAAGTCTTTAATATAGATCAAACTACTCTTTAAATACCATTTGGCTAATAAATTATCGTTGATAAGATCGGGTTGTTATTGAAATGTCATGACATGCTTCAGCAATATGTTTTTACTTACAATTTAGTGAATTAAATGTGAGAATACAGGAGTTTATAAGCCATTAACTGGTTTTAACGTTGTTTGATTTCTGGTATAGTACTAGAATAAGAATCACTACAGAAATAGGTGCTTTAGAAAAGTGATATCTTGCAATGCCCTTCTAGGCTGCAATGATGTATTAGTAAGATCTAGTAAAATACACAGCTGAAAAGATTTGCGAATGTGATTTTCAGGAAATCTGTATTTGACAAGTCCAGGTAATAGCAGAATATGTCATCGCATAAGCTACTTAACCAAGACATAATTAATCTCTATAATGTTGGTAAACGATGAAATACTAATCACCAATAAATTTGGTACATCAAACCCATCTTTAGTGGAGGCCATGTATTCATATTTATTGTTGGTATATAGGAGGCGATTGGTACATTGTTATCTTATATACCAATATATAAGATACCATAATATTTAAGATTTTTATGTTTGCATGATAATTGAAAATTGTCAAGAAAAAGATATAATTGATATTCTATAAAAGTTAATAGAGTTAAAAGTGATATGATGTCAATCCCTATGATTTTTGAGTGATATAAGACACCATCTGAAATGATGTGCTTTCATGACATCCTGTTATTTTGGATGTCTTCTGTAATATTAGATGACAGCATACCAAACATAGATATATTTGATATCACCTATTTTCTAATAGACACCATCTAATATTATATGTCAGTGTACCAAATACTTCCATAATTGTCATTATTATCAAAATACAAATCATTCTGCAGCAATTTTCCATATGAATAGATATGCTTGCTCCTATTATAATAATCATAAACCAAATGCAGGAGGCTTTCTGATGTTTTGAGCATGTTATCATCAAGGCAACCAAGCTGTCCTCAGTTATACATCTATAGCTCTGCAGACAGAGTTATCCCTGCAGGCTCTGTCGAGTCATTTGTAGAGAAGCAGCGTAAGGATGGACATGAAGTCAGGGCGTGCAATTTTATCTCCACACCCCATGTTGACCACTTTAGAAATGAACCAAAATTGTACACTTCTCAACTTAGTCAATTCTTAGAGGAGTGTGTGCTTACTTCTTGTAAATCTTCACATTAATTATTGGTTTCCCATGGTTTGCACATACAGCCTATAGTTGATTCATTTTGAAACAGCCATTTCACCAATTGATGGTGGTTCAGACTATCAAAAGTCAAGCCCTTCCAGGGGTTATAATTGTTCAGTGACAGATTATAATTTTGATTTACTGGTACATTGATAGTTCAAATGAGAGACATTACTACTTATCTTCAGTTCTTTCCGCCGCGTTTCTGTAACACCAGTACATTAGCACATTACTTTGTTAGTTACTGAAGAGTAGTTTCATCATGCATGATTCTACCCGTAACCTTTCTAAAGGTTGAGTTCTCACCTTTATATATATATATATGAACTGAATTATTGTTTTGGTGTTGGAAAGATTTTTGAATCTCAATTTGGTTTTCAAAAATTTTTTTCTCTTAATTTAGTTTCTTAATGTGAATTTCGTTAACAAAATGAACACGTCGTTAAGCTATATCAGCATATCCAAAGATTATTTTATTAATAAAATACATATTAGAGAATTAAATTTAGAGAAAATATATTTCAACGACTAAATTAAAAATTTAAAAGAAAAATTTGAGGACCACAACAGTTATTTAATATATATATATATATTTTAGATTCTAATTTTAATAATTCATTGGTTGAATTAAAATTTAAAAAAATTAAGGCCATAATATTGAGGTACATTTTAATAATGAGAGAGCTTCCCTTGAAAGGTCAATGTATCCATAAATCAGACTTTCATAAATAATGCCTATGTGTTAGAGTTGTCATTTGACGCATTCATTTTTTTTTATCATTCATCAATCTGGTATCTTGAATCCCCAATCCCAAACAAACCCTTCCATGTCAAACTAGTTGTTGACCACCAAAGCCAAGCTTGAGAATTATAGATCCTGAATGTAGAAGTTATAGGGAGAAAGCTTTAGCTCAGCTATGCAGTTATGCTCTCTAGACTCTAATGCTCTCTACAACAACGGACACTTTACAAAATGTACCCGACTCTGGCATAAGATGAACACTTGTATTAAAAATGATACAATATCTCAAATTATAAACGAACACTAAATTTGATTGTACTGTAATATTTTTGTTAGTGTCCATACTTCTTTAAGTTGTTGGCATTGGAGAAATAACTAGGTGAGATTCCATACAACCCTAGCCTACACAACTCTTGGAAAATTACCAGTCTTGGAGGCAGGTGAAGTGCTGTTGTGGGAAGAGTTCTATAGAGTTAGACCCTCAATTATAAGGGTTTTCAAAGTTGATATAAACTTGATCACACCAAACCAAATCAAATCATTAATAAATCGGTTAAGTTCGGTTTTTTTATGGGAAAATGAACACTTTGATTCAATTTTTGGTTAGAGAATGAATCAAATCAAACCAATTGATCATTATATATATTTTAATTTTATAATTTTATTTGTATTTTAAATATTTTTTTGTTATTTTTATTTATAAACTTTAAGTTTTAAACTAGATATTTCAAAATTTTTTTTAGTTCATTAAAAATTAGAATATGCCTTTCTTATGTTAAAAGTTTAATAAAATTAAGCTTAATTAACTATAATTCAAATAAATTAGATCTAAATTAACAAAAAATTTGAGAAAATTAAAATGAATCTAGCCGAACTAAACCAAACCACTCACTTCAAACAAACTAAGTCTAATTTCTTAATTAATAATTTAATTCGATTCAGTTTGATTGAGATCCCAACTAAATCAAACCAATAAACCCTCCTAGATTCTTAGTCAAACCCTTATCCTCAAGGTATCCCTTGAACGAACACTCCATGGTCCTTTGTCGGTTGAAAGAACTATACGTGATTCAGATACAGTTTTGCAACACCTCACTATCACTAGACATGAATTTGCCTATTTTATCAATAAAGTGTGCTAGTATATGCATAATCCTTTGGATGTGCATTGGCAAGCTGTTAAAAGGATACTTAGGTACCCAGCAGGCACTGTCAACTATGGGTTACATCTCAGAAAATCACCTACTCTTGAGCTAAAAGGATATTGTGATGCAGACTAGGGAGCATATCAAGATGACGAAAGATCTGCAACTGGTTACTACTGCATTTATTTTGGTGAAAATTTCGTGTCTTGGTCATCCCAGAAATAGCATACTATTGCAAGGAGTTGAGGTAATCTTAGCTTGTAGTTAAACTGACTTGGCTGGAATCTTTTTTAAGTGAGTTGAAAATTAAAAATTGAGAGTTCTCACAGTGTATATTGACAATCTAAGTGTGATCATGCTTTGAGGCTTTGAGCTAACCTGTGTTACATCAAAAGACTAAGCATAAAGAGTTAGATTTGTTCTTTGTAAGGGAAAGAGTCTTGCAAAAAAGACTTCAAGTTAAACTCTTTGTAAGGGAAAGAGTCAGTTGACTACTTAAACTCTAGTGCAGCAATTTCTATTAACTTCGCGTTAACATATGAGACGGATTATATATTAGAAAAACGTTACAAATTTTTTTTAGTAGTATAAGACTTGATTGGTATAAATAAAACACTTAAAGTGGAAATTAAAATTCACCTAAACCTTAAAAGGGATGAAAGACTAAAAATAGTTAAATGCACAATTGTGGTGAATTGGATTAGGATGATGGCACCTTCTCATGTTAGAACACAATATCATGTTCAAAAATAATACGAAACAACTATGTTTGGAGAGAGATAAATGCAAAATGTATAGACCTACAAATATTAAATATAAGTGAGATATATTAATTAAGTAATGTGAATCATATTATATGGCTAATGTATCATTTTGATCCCTTAAATTTTAACTAAGTTTCAAGTTAGTCCCTCGAGTTTTTTTGTTTCATCGATATTCTATAATTTACAAAACATAGTTTGTTTGTTTTTGGATTGGACTAAGAAAATATCAAGGAATAAAATTTCATTTCGAAGTATCGTTTTGGTCACTTTGGAAATGAAAATGTTTCGAAACATTTCAAAAATTTCGTGGAAACAAAGGATTTTTGAAAAAATGTTTAAATAATTTTAAAAAATTCTATCATAATAATAATGATATAAACATATAAAATTAGATAACACAATATTAAATAATTACATTCTCATTTAAATAATAGTGATATAACAAATGTTCATAATTTTTAATAACATTTAACATATATGAAATTTAATAAAAATTACATATTATATAGTCAAAGTCTCAAATTATATAATATATACTTAACAAAGATCATTAAAAAATTAAAATTAATGCTAAAACAAATTAAACAAATTAAATAATATATATAATAGAAATAACATAATTATATAAATTATATATTTATATATATATTATAATATTTAATAATATTAACTAATTTTAATATAAAATATAAAAAATAATAAAAGAGTAATATAATAAAATTATAAATGTCACAACGTGACGGCCGGTGAAAAAGCCATCGCTTTATGACTTTGGGGCGCGTGAGGGAAAACGCAGAGAAAAT
>JASKGM010023086.1:6463-23400 GCA_034509205.1 Ceratonia siliqua | reverse complement strand
AATTGCTTCTCACTAGTAATGTTTTGGCACCATATTCAAATATGATATTAGCTCTTGGATCAAGACACGGACTTAAATCGAAACCCAATTTCATATCCGGACTTGAACCTGTACCCGAATCAAAACTTCTATAATTTATATAATTTCAATTGGAGTCAAATAAAATAAAATAAAGTATACAATGATATCTATTGCATATTATAAAAACCTTTTGTAGCAAAAATTGAAACTTCTAATTTAAAATTGGATGCCTAATTTTCTTGATCATTTATAAAAACTTATAATGCACATAAAATCATACAATGAATTAAATTTAGTCAAAAGAGTTAGATAATAACGGTTCAAATTTTGTTAAAGATAATGTTTGTCAAAGTTTATAAAATTGATTCACTTATTTTTCTCCTTTACAAATTATCTAAAAAAAATATATGATGCTTTCTTTCTCTGTCGTCTACATCTCAAAATTTGAATTATTATTATAATTAAGTCAAGTGACCCAAAGGCCAAAACCATCTAAGAGGCTTACCAATTGTTCATTGTGGTGGTTGAAATAATTAATTATTAAGAGAATAATTAAGATTAATTGTTCGTTAAATAAGTTAACAGATGACGTGGATAGAAAATTTAATATTTTAGGATTCAATTTTCTAACTTTTTTAGTGGGGAGGTGTTTGCTAATGATTCATAGTTAAAAGAGCCTGGTTTCATTTTTTTCTTAAAAATACTTAAAAAAAGTAAAATTTCCTTTATGAGAATTAATGATCCAAACATGATATTCTAAAAAAGTAGAAAATTGAATTGCGCTAGAAATTCAATACCCAAACATTTCAAATTCTATGGAATTTTAAATTATATCATCCAAACACTGTTTAAATTTATACATAACTATATTTTGATTAATTTTTTAAAAAATGACCTTAATTAAATAAAAAATCCTGAAATTAATAAAGTGGGAACTAATTTGACATAACAATAAGCCATGGACAATATAAGAACATCCACAAAAACATAATTTCATTAGGTAAATAAATTGTTTAAACTTATAGCCAAGTGTAGGGTCAAAACTACCAAATTGAAATAAACTTCGAATGCTTTAAAATGCTATGGCTACACATCTTACACTAATGCGGTTAACAAAATTCAAATTAAATAAAAAAAATTTTAATTATTTTATATTTGGAATAAAAGTATTAAAAAAATTTTTAATACGTGCACGCATAGATAATTTATATTATTCTTATTTTGTTGGTAATTTTGATTTTTTTCAATGTAATATAAAGTCGATAAGAGAAAGAATAAGGGAAAAGATAATTAGTTATGGATAGAATTGTGATTGGGATCCTAATCATAATTAATATTATGCTGTTGAGGATTGAAGCTATCGATGGAAAATCAAAGTATGTTTCTATAAAGCCTGGAACACCAAAGGAAAGAGACTGCACTAAAGAGTGTGCACATATATGTTGGCCTTATCGACGAACAGCTTACCACAATTGTGTAAGAACATGCCCCACAGATTGTTTTGAAAGGAAAACAATGGAAAGTAATGCAATGTTTGTGAACTTTCAATACAACTCTTTAGGGTAAGTTTTTTTAAAAAAATTTAATAATTAGTATTTTTTATCTTTTTTATTTTTAAAATAACATTTAATTTTTTAATAAAAGTACAAATATACTAATTTATAATATAGGGACATGACCAACACAGAGAGTATAGGGGTAGTCCTATATTTTGAAAGCCTTAGACACAGATTGCTGATGTAAACTTCTTAAACTACACACTTTTAAACAAGTTAAAAGAATTTATTAGAATGTTCTCTGTAAATAAAACATTACCCAAACAAATCGAAACATCTTCATAGGACAATTTCGGGTTAATTTGGACTATTTGGTCGGGGTTGTACGACGTGTAATTCGTCAGGAAGGTATTTTCAAAGCATGGAGATCAGATAGAACATAGGATGCACTCTATCCATATGTTCAAAGGGAAGTCCAGTTTGTATGTATCTGCACCAATCCTTTTAAGTATCTTAAAAAGTCCTACGAACCTGAGAAATCTTTAGAAACACAACCACACAAGGTCTTCCATTTCAAATTCTAATTCTTCTAATTCTCTTATGCGATTATTTACATTTTTTTGTCACTGCTCTCAACCTGTGCCTAATTACCTTAACCTTCTCCATGACCTCCTATAGTATTGAAGTTGGATCTTGTGGTTGAGTTTTACTCTCAATAATGCAAGAATTAATAATATTAACTCTCAATTTCAAAGAAATCTTTTAAACCCTATATTTAGATTTTATTCCTTGTTTACTTTAAATATACGTACGCATGGCTTCTCCTAATTAGGGTGTCAATTAAGGTTGGACTCAATGGCCAATCCTAACCTTGGTGAATTGAGAGAAAAAAAAAAAAAAAACAGGCCTTAAAAATTCATGGCCATTTTTGGCCTGGCTCATTTGAGGCTCAACCTTGATGAGTGATGGGCCGGGTGAGCCCTGTAAGGCTTTTTTTTTTTTTTTATAAAACCTCTTTATTTTTAAGTTTCACTTTTCCTTTCTCACTTTTAACTTATTTCATGCAAGTATGCAAATTTGAGTGATTGTTGAAGGATGTATTTGATGTAAATTTTTAATTTTTTTAAATCTTTATATATTTTAATTTATGTTCTATTTTTAATAGCGTGTAATATAAGTTATATAACTAATTTGTTAATTGAATTTCTTTATCACTATGCTTAAAATAATATAGGACTAATAGGAGTATGCATTATTTGAGAGCCAGTATGTGAAAAATAATGAGAAGTCTTAATTATATCTTTATTTGGATGATTCAAAACTTGAACTTCATTTTCTTAACGATTTAAATGTTTTGCAATATTGAAATGATCATAAATATCGATTTTAAGAATGATCAATGATGGCATGTGATCTACTAAATATTACAATCACTATCGTGGCTAGTTAATCGGCTTTGAGTATTGGTGCACATATATCTGTAGTTGGTTACATGGTTTTGTTCATAATGGTAAACTTATTAATTTTAAATTTGTTCAATTTTCTTTATTTTCATTATTGTTACTAACTTTTATCATAATTTATGCTTTGTATATGATGAAGAAGATGACAACTTAATAATTGTACCAAATTTGTCTAAGCAATAATTAATTAATTCTTTTAATTTTAATTTTATGCTATTATCTTTGAATTTTTTTGAATATTTAGTCTATGATGAATTTTTTTGTTATATTGAAAATTTTAAATAATTATAATTTTTTTTTAATTTTTTAATGTCTAGACCTATTAAGACCTTTTTAACCCTGTAACCCATAGGGTTAGGACTGTGTTAAATTTTTTAGACCCTTTTATTAAAATAACATTTTAGGCATAACTCACTGATCCTTGATGGGCTGGATTGACCTTAATTTTTACCCCTACTCTTAGTCATCAAATAACTTGACATGATATTAAACTGGTGGTTGCTATGTTACTCATAAAGTATCAACACTCTATGAGTAGTGTAATGACCACATATATAATTTCTTGGTTAATGATCCCCTTAAAGAAATTTATTACTTCAAATTATGTAAGTTAAGAATAAACATTACTTATTTGATTGAGTTGGGATTTTCTTGCCCTTACAAATATTTGATATGATGGAAATAAAGAAGATGATAAATTTTAAAATAGTAATAATGTGGAAAGGAGCTGAAAAGAAAGACACGACCTGTCAATCACATAGCCAAACAACCTCCCTTGATATATTGGGACTTTTCGTGCAATTGGATAAGGGTAATTAAAAAAAAAACTGCAACGTTTTCAAAGCATGATTATTTAAAAATAATAATAATAATAACTAAGGTGGAGGTGGCAGGGTGCTAGCCATAGCCATGCATTCAAAATTCCTTATGCTCCTCGGTCAACATTTTTAACAAGAATGGTCAATTATATTAAGCTACAGTAATGGACACGTAGTTCTTTTTTAGAGACAACTCCTTAGATAGTTTTTTAGAAAAAGAAACATGTGGCTTTTAGTTGTTCCAGAAAATAAGAGTAAAAATATATCTAAAATTTGTCCCCTTTGTTCTAGAGGGTTCATCCCGTATATCTAAGAAATCTGATTTACTTTGCCATATACCCAACCTCATTGCAGAAGCTTCTCGGAAGAACTCGTCTTGCCTACCTATTTCGTAGCTTTATGTCTCTTCCCGGTCCTTGAGGACACCCTTGCTAGTTGAAATAAAATAAAGAAAAATAATGAAAGTTACCAGCAATGCCAGCTACTGGAGGTATATTGCTAAGTAAATTTCAGTCTCATATTCTTTTAGCTTAGCAATTATTCTGATGTGCTTTTTCTTCTAGAATTTTTAGCAAATCCATCATCACTTTGAGTAACTTCATTTTGTTTTTGAGTTAATAAGTTTCAAGTTTATTTATTTATTTTTCGAAGAGGGTATTCTTTAGACCTTTGAAATCTTCACGGGTATAGTACCTTTTAAATGAAGGATGATTATTGCAGTACACTATAATTGCAGAGGAACCTGTGCTGAACCTTTATTCTTATAACGATTAAGCATTATATTTGCCTTCTACCTATGGCAGTAGATAACCGAAAATGAATCACAGTTGTTCCAAGTGCTAGTTTACTATTAGGCATGGATTATATTTAGACGAAATATTTCCTTAACATGCTTGTAATAAAGGTATTTGAGAATATAGACAGGTTACTTTATTTGAGGATTCAATTAAGTGATCTTATACTTTATAAATGGAAGACTTAGATTTAAAACCTTGGTTGATGACTTTCAAATTAATTGCCCATATTTGGAATTCTGAATTGAGATGAGGATAAGATAATGAGTTTTGGCTTAGAAAGAGGTTTTCTACCATTATATTTAATTGTTGAAATTCTAAAAATAGGATAGCTTGAAGTCTTGGAGCACTCTTATGTTTTTATCAAGGACCTTATGTTTAGCTGTGACGTTTCTAATATAAGATGGTTATAATAAACGAAAATCTTTAGGAAAGTAATTCTTAGTAATCTTATACAAGAGAGTTTTGGTGATGAGATGACTCAAAGGGATTGTTTAACTTTAGTTCTTAGATTCAAATAAACGTTAGTCTGTGATGGTGATTCCAATTCTTGGTTATGGTATTAGAATGAAAGAACTCCCAGGGAATTTCTCTCAAGTGTTCACAATATGCAATTGATACGTGTAAACATGCTAGAGTAAATGATATATTGCTCATGCATATCTTACAGTGTTAAGTCTATATTTTTACATTGTTACTAAATTTTTATTTTTATATGGAAGTTTACTAGTATTTTGATATGAACATATTGTACTTATTCTTCATGAACAATTTTACAAGGATAGTTGAATTTATGTGATATATGAAAATTGTTTTTGGATGAATCCTTTAGCTACTTCCATAGAAAAACCCTAGGGGCACCTAGCTTATCGGTATGTCCATAGACTATGTTCTGAAATATCACCATCCGTGAATTTGGCTCCAAATTGGGATATTTGTTATCTAATATCTGTATTTGACTAAGAGCTCTGCTCCAGAAATGAATACCAACTACGTGTTATCTGTATCTGTTAGAGTTCCTAATGTGAAGGGGCAATGGATTCATCATTCCGGGCTGCTTTTATTTCGTTTGAAGATATATATATATATATATATATATATATATTTCATTATGTTAAGTTCTGACTTAATGTTTATAATGTGATTTCTGTTCTGGGCAAAAGTTGGATATTAACCTGAGACTAAATTTAATTTCTCTGATAGTTCTAGTTTATTTTTGTTTTGGTAAAGTATAATATTGATGTGATTCTAGTTTATTTACTTGGAATTCAATATACTTTCATATACGCTTGCTTATAATAAATCTAATTTATTTTTAAACTTGTACCATCGGGTAAAGGTTTTTCATCTCACTGAGTCTGTGACTCACCCCTCCCTTATTTTACTCCAGTGTATACTGCAAGTTTTCCTAGGAGACGAATGGAGCAACAGCCAAGGTATAGGACAGTTAGATTAGATTATGCATGGTTTGGTGTTAGTAAAGGTCTTGCATGGGTGTTATAATGTTGTTGTTAAAGCATATGTATATTTGACGGCTTGTAGGATGCTATCATAGTAGTGGTTTCTTACGCCGATCACGTGTTCAGGATTGGGACGTGACAAGTAGTTTTTATTTTTTTTATTTTTGTATTTTAGTTTTTTATTTCTTTATAATTTTTACTTTAAGAAACAATTTAAAAGAATCTAAAATTTTTTTGAAAAGAATAAAAAAGAATTTCATAACATAGATATTCAAAAATAAAGAAAAAGTAAAAAAAATTCTTTTGCTTTTATTTTTTTAAAATTTTTTTAGAATTTCTTAAATTATTTTTTAAAATAAAAAAATTACGAAGGATTGAAAGTGCCAAACTAAAGTTCTTCTTTTGGTAAGACGCAGAAAGAAATAAAAGCTGAAAGCCCTCAGAATCCACAAACTGATGCAAGTGGAGCATAATGGTTAAGTATTATATAGACAATTGTAGCATAATGGTTAAAATAATATTCACTTATATAAAAAGATAAATTTTTTTTATTTACTTATTATATTAATATTAAAATAAATTAATCTTTTCTTATCTATATAAGAGAAATAAGTATTATTTTTAAAACAAGAAAATATCAAGTACTAGTATCTTGACATACACTACCACGCATATCAATCCATTCTTTTATTTTAATTATGTTTAAGTAAATAAAAATTATTAATCATATTTTAATAATTAAATTAACTTGTAATTATTTAAATTTTATGCATATTTGATATAGTATAACTTTTTTTAAATTAATAAAAAGAGATAAGGGAGTGTTATTATATAACTATTCATTATTTTTGTTTAAAATTCAAATTATATAAAAAAAATTAATTTTTACAGAATCATATATATAATAATATAGATTATATTACCAAATTTTGAAATAAAAAATTATAATAATTTATTCTAAATTTAATCATGTCACCACCGTCCTCAAAAAGTTGAGGAATTGAATATTTCAGTCCACCATTGACGGTGGATACGGAAGAATCCAATCCCAAACGGAAGCCTTCAAAATTCCATTTTCAAGCTCTAAATATACACATCGTACTTTGAAAAGGCAAGGAAAGTAACATCGGGATTCGCGCATCGCGCTCTCCACCGTTGATCTAACTCCAATCATTTCCCATGGCTCGTTTTAAACGCTCCCGGATCTCAAATGTTTATTCATTCCAATTTGTTATACTCCCTATATTACATTATTACCTTCCACTACAAACGTCTTCAAAAAAATTTTCTAATACTATTATAATATTAAAAAATTACATTTATTATTATAAATATTTTAATACATGAATAATTTTTTTAATTTTAATAATTAATTTAATTATAATAAAAATAAATTAAATAATAAAATATTTTTTAACCATTCATGTCAGCTTATAAATTTCAAAAAACTCTTACTTTTTAGTGTTAATAAGATAATTTCATTCAGTATTTACATAAAGATTTTATATTTAAAATAATGTTTTTATAGTATTTTTTTATTTACTATTTCTAATAATTTTAAAATAAAATGTTATGATGATATTAAAGAAAATTAAATATTATACGAAATTATTATAAAATACCTTTAAAGATATTAAAAAATTATTTTCTTATAATTTAACTGCATATATTGCATAGATTTTAATCTTAATAAATTTAATGTTTATAAATTGAATTTATGTCTCAATTTTTTCTCTTTTATTTTCAATATTTTGAAATTTTCTTACATAAATAAAAAATATAATTTAACTAATTTCAAATAATTTGAAACTTGAAGTTCATTAGTTTTTCTTTCATCAAATTTTAAAACATTTTAATAATTACTAGTTATAATGTAACAATAAAGAATTTTTATAATTCACAAAAAATTAAAATTAAAATATGAATACGGTCATATAAAAAATTTCAATAACTAATTACAGTTCATTTGTATTTACTAAGTTGTTGTTTTAATCTTAAATACTAGAAGACTTGATGTCAAGGTTCAATACCCACCATACCCCTTTCGTCATATCTTTAGAGCATTGCACTCTTATGTAATAAAAAAAATTTTCAACCACAAATTAAATTAATTTTTAAAAAATTTATTCAATTTATATGTATATAAAAATTAATAGTTGTAAAAAAAATATTATCCAAATTCAAATTCAAATTTAGAAACTTATTTATTGGTGTATCTTAACCTATTGTATTCAAGAATAATGTTGTGTTAAGTTTCATTTTTTTATTACGGTATTATTATAAAATTATTTTAAGATTTTTTAAGTTTCTTATTTAAATCTCATAACATATCTTTTTAATATCTTTGAAGCATTATATAGAATTATCTCTCAAATTTATCTCATTAATGTTAAAGATTCCTTGCTTTTTTAAATGAAATCTATGCTATTATATTATTATATATGATTATTAAAATTTTGGTGTCTTGATTTGTTAATAACTATTCAAATAAAATATTTTTTATTTTAAGTAATATAGATAAAAATAATAAATAATAAATAATTGATAATTGATAATAATCTTTTACTAAAAAATAACTATTTATTTTTATAAAAAAATTATTAATAAAACTGGTGAATTAACATTCCTAGAGGCTAATTGTTTTAATGAGATTTTATTTTAGACCACGGAGTTACACTCTCTTTCCAAAAAGTTCACTGGAAAATAATTACTTCACGATTTAGTTTTTAAATTTGTCACTTGTTGGACGTTAGTTTTTTGTCTTTTATTTACTCTAATTTTTAACATATTTGTTAAATAAAAAAGTTACTAAAATGCAATAAATTAATAATATCTAAGAACTAATTCATACAATGAATAATTTTTTTAAAATATATATTTTTAAAGACCAATTTATATATTTAGACGAGATTTTGTTACTAAGTGTTTAATTTTTGATCGAGTATGTGGGTTCGTAGTTCACTTGGCTAGTTTAAAAAATGATATTTTTTTTTTATTTTAAATTATCTGTCATTTAAGATAATGGTACAAGAATTAAAAAAGTTACCAAATAGTATTAATTTTAGCAAAAAAGAGTTATACTTAATTAAATTATCCTTATTAAAGTTAATTTAAACTCTTATTACTACTCTATTAAATATAACAATAAATAAGAGTAATGTTAAAAAAATAATAATTAATATCTTATTGTTAATGTAAAACGACAAATAATTTGAAACAAAATAAAACTCTTAAAACGATAAATAATTTAAAATAGAACGACTATATGAGAAGATCTTGTTAAACTTCAACCGTTGGATCGCGCAGGCAGGAGTGGGGGCAGACATCTAGTAGCCTTGAATTTAACATGACATAATCTTATACTTAACAGGAAAAGGTGGGAATAATTTGGTTGTGACGCAGAGGGGCATCTCTCTCTCCTCCCTCTTTGTGTCGCCATTATTTATAGTTGGGAAGGGAAGAGCCTCCATGTAAGAGACACCAAAGCGAAACACAGAGAGTTCGTTCCATTGAATCGAAAGGTTGAAGGTTAAGATGTCTGCAAGTGGAGGTGTTGGAAGCCAGAACGAGGAGAAGAAGCCCACTGATCAGTTAGCCCACATCAATCTCAAAGTCAAGGGCCAGGTTCCATTTCTGTCTTCATCTTCCTTAATCCTAAGTACTCTCAATTTACTTTCTGGGTAAATTGAAACTGCAATCCTAAGTACCAAACACGACACACATTTATTTTCAAAGTTTCTGCATTTTTATAGTAAGATAATTTAACATGATATTTTACACTCTTTTCTCTTCGTGTGTCTATAATAGTATTGTGTAATATGGTTTAGGTTGGGTTTGTTGTAGGATGGTAACGAAGCGTTCTTCAGGATCAAAAGAAGCACACAGCTCCGGAAACTGATGACTGCATACTGTGATAGGCAGTCAGTAGAGTTTAATTCCATAGCCTTCTTATTTGATGGACGCAGACTCCGGACTGAACAGACTCCTCATGACGTAATTCTCGGTTTAGTTTAACTTTAACCTTCTTCCACAGTTTTGGCTATTCTGTTTTCTTATTCCTTCTAAATGGCTGCTTATTCTTGTACAACTTCTATCATTTAACCCTGGCCATTTGAAACTACTGTAATCTTCGGTTTAAAATTTTCAATGGTTAAATACCTATGGGATTAAAAAAAAAATTTTATGAACGTGGTTCAATTAGAAGTAGAAGTTACTTTGGATGCAATTCACAATTGGGTCAGATGAGATTTCAGAACAGTTCATAATTGCAGGGTGATAGCGTGGGAGAGTTTAGGGCTTCTTTTAGCTTTTGGAAAGATTATTTGTGTCCGCGGATCATCTTTTTTTATTTTCTCTCACTTTTATCACCTTTTTTTTGTTCTCTATGAAGCAAGAAATTTTAGCTTTAGAAAAAATATTTTTTTAGATATTATTATTTTTAAAAGTTCATCTAAATATTTACTTTCACTTGAGAAATGTTTTTAAAAAAAAAATAAATTTCATTAAAATTTTCATCCAAACAGGCCCACGGGCCCGTTTGGCCATGGATGGAAGAGAAAACTGTTACTTTAAAAAAAAAAGTATTTTTTATATTTTTTATATTTTGCACATAAAAATAAAAACTTTTAAATTGACAACATATTATAGGGTTTTACTATTTTATAGTCATAAATGTAATTGTATATGTGACTGTAAAGTAATTATAAAATTTTTTAAAAATAAGTTTTATTAGTTTTTTAAAATTTTAAATTTTTTTATAATAATAAACTAATGATAAATTTTTAAAAAATTTAAAAAAATAATAAAAACAATCAAAAATTTTTTTAAAATTTTAAAAAAAATCATACATTTAAAAAAAATAAATATTTAAAAGAAATAAAAAAAATATAAAATCATTTCAAAAAATTTTAAAAAAAAGCACTATAAATAAAAAATTATTAAATAATATAAATAAAAATAATTAATTAAAAAAATAAAAAAATAAATTAAACAAAAATAAAAATAAATTTAGGAACGGTATCTTAATCACTCTATATTATATATATGTTTTGCTGCGTAGACTGTAGAAGAATCTCTGGTCTACAATTTTCCAGGTAATAAAATAAGAGTTTATTTGTTGGGGAAGGGAAATTTTTCAAGAAAAAAAAAAGCATATTTTTATTTTTTGTCTGTATTTGGCTAATACGAAAAGTACTTTTAAGAAGTAGTAAAATCCATTCTTGTTTTGTAGACTGTAAACTCTCTTGATACAAATTTTTTTAAGGTGACGACAGATGACTAGAATAAGAAAAAAATATTAGGTTATTTGGAATGATTTTTGTTTTAGTATTTTTTAAAATAATTTTTAAGAATAACTACAAAATATAGTTTTTAAAGAACACAAAATTAGAAAATTTCTTTGGATAAAATAGTTTTCATAAGTTATTTTTCGTAATTTTTAATAAATAAGGAATAAAGACAAATCAAAATATGTTAAAGTTATTTTTTTATTTTTGTAGTCATTATTTAAATAGTTTTTAAGAAGGGTAGTACTATCCTACAATCCCATTTTGGAGCTGTAACATAAGATCTGGCATCCCCACTTCTTTTTTTTATCTTTTTCTTTTATTTTTTGACATTAATTAATTATGTTTTATGTGAAAATTTTTTATATTTTATTGTACTATTTATTCATAATTTTTCTTATACTATTTATTCATAAGTAAAAAATTTTAAAGTTTATCAAAAAAATTTTAAAAAATTATCAAAAAAATATATGACATAAAAAATAATTAATTAATGTTAAAAGTAAAAAAAAAGATAAAATATTAAAAAAAAGGAGAGAAATGAAGAAGCCGAAGCTAAGCTATAGCCTCA
Source organism: Ceratonia siliqua (assembly GCA_034509205.1). NCBI lineage: Eukaryota > Viridiplantae > Streptophyta > Magnoliopsida > Fabales > Fabaceae > Ceratonia > Ceratonia siliqua. Next base: position 11,492 of record JASKGM010023086.1, on the reverse strand, counting down.
AAATAGGGCTGTAACTTAGAACTCTTTTTTAAGAATTAACTTATGAAAATGCTTACTCAAACAAATTTTTTTATTTTCATAAAAAAACAAAAAATAATTTTTTAAATTTATTTCAAACAGGCCCATTGTTTTTTTTTTTAAATATTGGTTGTTTCTAATTTTTATTTCGCCAACACAAAATAGTATTTTTAAATGGCAGAATAATTTATTATTTTTTGTGGGAGAAAATGAAGGTATTAGAGCTTATCCTATAAAATATAAATAATATTGTAGATAAAAATATCCTTACTTAAATAAAAAGTACAAATATTATTTTAAATATAAATATTATTTTTTAAAGCACTTAATGAAAAAATTGGATAAATGCTAAAAAAATTTGGTTACAGTGCTTTTAAAAATATGATTCTCAAAAAGTGATTCTAAAAATAGTAAAAATTTGGTAGGACGGCTAAGTAGGCCTAATTAAGATGAAACTAGTTCTGGTGCAATACTACACGGGGTCCTGTTTAGTCTGGGCCATTGGATGTAGTGCCCGTGTATCAGCCATTCAGAGAGAACATGATCCCCGTGTAGTACTACACAGGATCTGCACGCAATTAAGACTGATTGTTATATGATATGTTTATACTTATTGTGTGTTTTAAAACCTGTTATAAAAATATATAAAGCAGAGAAATTCTAAGCTATATCGTATGTAGATGTTGAATGGAATCAGGTATTGTAAATTAGAGGTAGTTATCCCTCAAAAAACAAAAAATTGACATATAACAAAAAATTGACGTGTGTGCATACGTACGTACGTACGTGTGTGTGTGATATAATTGTCCATTCTAAAATTCTCATACGATACTCTCTATTTTTAAGTATATATTATTTTGCTCCATTATTTTTCTGGTTCCGTCCCTGATCAAATCTACCTTAAAATGTCTCTATAGAGCATATCATTCAGATTAAGGAATTGCAAGTTATTCATATAGAATTTGCATGCTCTTTGATTCTAATAAAGAGAGATTTTGGGCAGCTAGAGATGGAGAATGGTGACGAGATAGATGCAATGCTGCACCAAAGTGGAGGTGGATGGCGGTTCGATGCCTAGGTTTGATGCTTGTTTAAGGTTTTCTGTTTTTCTTAGAAGGATGGTGTTCTGATATAGATTTGGAAATGAGTTTTATGCTTCTTGAGTTCTTGTAACTTCAAAGTTGCTCTTTATAGTGTTGGATGCTGTTTTATATATGGTCTGTTCTACTAATCTGACTTTCTGTATTGATGAAATTATGGAGCAATTTGATATACTATCATTTTCATTAAGTCAATTCAAAATGTCTATATTCAGTATTGTGGTATTTTTTTTTTTAATTTGACTGTGATTAAGGTTGAACTCATAATCTTTAATTTAGACGCTATAGATACTCTAGTACTTAAAATGTCTAATTTCATTTTATATCTCTAGAGAGATAGGATTATGTGATTTTATGTAATATTTTATTCTATAAAAAATGTATGGATATTGCATATTCTTATGTTTTTATTTTTTTAATAAATTTTAATTTATATTATTATAATTATATTAAAAAAATAAAATATTAATATATCAAGCAACTCTAATGAGTGGTTGGAGTTAGGGATATTTTGGTTTGGGTTTAGATTCAACCTAAATTCAACTTAAGAATATTTTTATATTTTACAATCTAAACTAACCCAAATTACATAACTTCTGACCCAACCAACATAACATATGAAAATTCGGTTTAGATTGGGTTGGTTTCTTGGTTTAAAATAAAGTTATTTAAAAATTCTCAAAATAATAATATTACAAAAATTTAAATAACAAAAATAAATATGAATAAGTTTATACTTCTAAAAGAAATAAAAAAAACATATGACAATAAAAACCTCAACTATAATAACATTGAAAAATGTTTAAGAGTAAACTAATTATTCATCATTTCTTGTACCAACAACAAACATCAATTATTTCACTAAAAAAAGGACTAAATAAACATTTAACATAAAAGTTTTTCCTTATAAATTCTAAAAATTTATCTAATGAATTTGTTCAACGTAATGCTTGTATTAACAAATAAAAAAATAAACTTATATTAATCATAAATTCTAATTTTATGTGATATATTTCGTATATAATATATTATATAATATGTATTTAACTAATAATAATAATAATAATAATAATAATAATAATAATAAATAATTAGGTTGAGTTGGATTATATTAGTTTATTATTTTTATTAACCTAAATCCAACCTAACCAATATTTATTAAAAAATTTCAACCCAACCCATATAAATATTTAAACCAACTCAACCCATTAGTTTGATTAAGTTAGTTTGAATTTTAAACAGCTTTGGAATTTAAGCAATATGTGTTTTATTGAAGAGATTATGTCATTGGCAGGCCCCAACTTTTGCTTCACACAATCAAATTTCTCATATGATGCTCAGCAGATATGGCATACAAAATGAAATTGCAGTGTAAATATAAATTAAAAAGCATGGATAGTCACACAGCATATTTATGGCAATATAATAAAATTTCAAGTATTAAAATTTAATACGATCACTTGTATCTTATTTAACCGAGTGTTTCATATGTGACAGGCACAAATATAATTAATCGATCACATTTAACTAAATTAAATTAAATTTCCAAAAAACCATAAATTAAAATCGATTTAATTTGAATTTTTTAAAGTGAAAAGTGATTAGTCCAATTTTCAGTTAGAAAAAGAATCAAACCAAACCAAATTGAATTAATCAATTATTATATATTAGTATCTTGACATGCATGCACAATCCACATTCTAAATAAAAGTAATTATTTGAAAAAAAAATTTAATTTTCTTATCCATTATTCTATTATTTCTTAAAAAAATATAATTAAGATAGTAGTTATTGATAGAGTGAGGACAATATAAAAATAAAATTTTAGATCATGGGGGCAGATAAATAGTTATTGATAAAGTGAAACAACAATACAAGAATAAAAATTTGGTTCAATAGTCCAACATTCAAGCACATATATATTAGTATATATTTTTTCATAATTTATAATTTTATACATATTTAATATTTTGTTATTTTCCTATATAAATTTTAAGATTTAGACTGGATATTTAAAATTTTATAAATTTAAGACTTTTAACAATTAGAATAAGAATAAGCCTTTCCTATGTTAAAGTTTTGTAAAATTAAGCTTAATTAACTATAATTGAAACAAATTATATGAAAATTGAGAAAAAAAAATTAGGAAGAGTAAAACCAATTAAATCAAACTAAACCAAACCCCAAAAAATATAAGTAAGAATGTCACGTAAAAATATTTGACCATATCAATATTGTTGCAAACGATGTTAACTCAATTATGGAGGATAAAGACTAAATCGAAAGGAATTAAAAATATCATGACCAAATTAAAAGAAATTAAAATATAAGAACTAAATTATAAATTAAGTAAAACTTAAGGACAAAATTATATTAACCCATTTTTTTGAACGTAGTCATTTATAGCACATAGAGCACTTGTAGCCACAAGAGCTTTACGCCAGTATATGATACATTATTTTCAAAATATCAAATATATTTAATATTATTCATATTGATAATAATAATATAATAATAAATAAGCTAATATATATGAACTTATATTTAAATTTTGAAACATGGCTCATAAAAAATGAAGTCATATATATGTCAATGTTAACAAACAAACTTACATTTGAATGTTACAGAAAGATAGATGGAAAAAACAAAAGAAGCCCTAATGAGTGTTGGCCTTCCAAGAAATTAGGAATACAGAAGAGAATGGGAAGAAAAGAAGACATATATGAGATCTCGTTATTGATGATCTTAGGATTGTCTTTATCTTCAGAAGTCGAGCTACACGCAAGTTGTCATGCTACCCCTATACTGTAGTGCAAGAACGGGTCAGAAATAGACATGTTCAAGTTGTGTCGGATTTAGGTTTAAGTATAATGAGTTTTATGTGTGGATTTATATTTAAGTTTAAGTCTATCTTAAATTTGGTTTAAGTTTATGTATATAGTTTTAACTTGGCCTATTATGTTAGTTGATTTTTTTTCTTTTTATTTTTGTAAATATAAGCTATGATTTAATAAAATAATAATAACAATATTTCTTGGAATATGAAAATAGTTGCAACTTCATAAATAATAAGAACTTTATAAGTTTAAATGATGATCAAGTATATTAAGATCTCACTTTAAGTAATATTGTACATAATGTTATTGTCATCATCATTATTCGATTGTAATCCATAAAAGATTAATTTTTATAAAGTAATAATAAAATACATATAAAATAAAAATAATTTAAACAATATTAAATTTAAGGGACTTAGGAGAAGAAAAAAATTTTGTTTACAAACATGTATAGATTTATTATTTTATTCTCCATGTTAAATTAAGAAAAAAATATTATGAATATTGTATTATACTTTTAAACTTATTATTTTGTTTCCATTTCATAATCATTTCAATAATGAGAAAATAATTTGTTTCCCCATTTCATTCCCTACTCACTAAAACACTAAACTCCCAAACAGTTTTACTTTAAATTAGTATTATTTTTTGGTTAAATTCATTACTTTGAATTCATTTGCAAGGAACCAGCGAAACAAATCTCACATAAATCCTTTTCATAATCATGTTCACACTTATAGGTAAAAGGATGATACTATCCTACAACCCCATTTTGAGACTATAAGATAGCATGAGAATGATTATTGTAATTTGATTCAGTGGTATTAAAGTCATTTTAGAATTGAATATTGCAAATTCAAATCCCAATCAAAACTAAATAAATAAATAAAAAGATGTTTTTAACACCTTTATGCTTACATAATAGCCACAAATACATTATTATCTTCCTTTCCTTCCCACATCATATCCTATTTTTTAAGAGTGTATATGGATTTGGCATAGATTTTAAGAAAATCAGACCAACCGAATTGACCAAATGCAAATGTCAAAAACTTAATATGATGCAAAACGTAA
>JASKGM010023075.1:0-28906 GCA_034509205.1 Ceratonia siliqua | reverse complement strand
ATCCTAAAGAGTTTATCAAGATCAAGATTTTTTTTTTATAATCACAAGTTGACTAAATGTCTAGACCTACAATCCACAGAGCCCAATAAATTATTTTTCTCCATTATATGTGAAGCTTACAATGCCTATTCAATTTGAAAATGGTTGGCAGATAGAGACAGAACTATCACTATACATACAATTGCCTTTCATATTTTGGCGAAATAAACATTGGAAAACAGTAAAATAGAACAAAGAGAAACTATCCTAGAGGAGCTGAAACAGGGGAGCTATGCTACTACTGCTGAGATGGAAAACAACTGAGAGAGAGTTGAGGTGAAAGTATCGACAACCTTGAGAAAATATAAAGACGGAAGGGTTTTGGATCATCCAAGAGATAGTCTTGAAAGGGAATTTATTGAGAAGCCACGTGTATTTGGAAGGAGATATATCCAAGCAAGTTTTAGAAGCTTCACGATTTTCAGGACGAAAGTAATATTGTGTCATTGATATTTTCATAAAGATATTGCCACGTGCATTTCTATTGGAAGGTCTAAGAAAGGTTCACAATACTTAGAAGGAAGCTCATTTTCACCACTCTCCTAATTGTCACTATATTTTAAAATTTCATTCCTAGTTTTTTTTTTGAAATGGTTGAAATTCCTTAATAAGAATCTTGTTTAGGAACTTACATAAGTGGTCATTACAATTCTTGATCCCGATTCTTCCAATCAAACCCTATTAGTTGGTACTTATGGTTATGTGCCCCAGGTAAACTTTTTTGCTTTATTGTTCCTCTCCCTTTTATTGAATTGAGTTTACATTATTAAATTAATCTTCACTACAAGCCTATACTTAATTTCTTGTGTTATTACAGAACTTGCATACACTATGGTGGTGACTGAAAAATGTGATGTTTATAGCTTTGGAGTGGTGGCATTAGAAACAATAATGGGGAAACATCCTGGAGAGTTGCTCTCGTCTTTGTCAAAGACTTGTACTCAACGCATAATGCTAAGAGATGTCTTGGACTCACGTCTCCCTCTTCCCAAGCAAAGAGATGCACAAGATGTGGCTCTTTTAGTCACAATAGCATTAGCATGCCTGCATCCCATGCCAAAATCACGACCATCAATGGAGCGTGTGACTCAAGAACTTTTTGTCTCCAAGCAATCTTTGCGGGTTTCGTTTAATGTTATTTCACTCCAACAGCTAATGAATCAAGACATATATGTTGTAGACAAAAGTTAAGATAATTTTACTTAATTTTGTTTATTCTAGTGTATTATTTGTTCAAGTAAAAGCTCAATATTTAGTGTGTATAAAATAGATGTTTGGTTTTTTCATGAAATAGTTTCTTTGAAAAAATTACAATTTCATATATATTCCATAAGGGATAACAGAAATATTTCAGACCAATTAAACAGGTTATTCTTGATGGTGGTATTCGACTTTTAAGAAATATACACCATAGAAGTATACATAAGCAAGTAAAATTGGCTAATACACGCTACCAAAAAAGAAAAAAAAAAGGATAGTTGAACTACCTATGTCTAAAACATTATAGATTAATCATCATAACTTTCTAACTAAAAATCAATGTATCTACACATTTTTAGAAATTATGGATCGCTCATATTAATAATTTTAGAATTGATAGAATATTTTATTCTTACAATTATTTTCTAAATTCTAGTCTTGTTTTCTCAATTATATATTTCGTTATTTTAATAAGTAATTGGAAGTAGGCACATTCCAAATCATGTGGAAACTGGAAAATTAATTTAAAGAATGATAATGACAGAGTGTGAAAGTGTAGAAAAAAGAAAGTGAGAGAAGTGGAAGAAACATAAGGAGATAATTTGATCCAAGAAGTTAAGGGTAGTTGTGTAAAACTATATATTTTATTTCATTTGATTTCAAGTATTAATGCATTTATATGATTTATAATTAACTACAGAACTTTTATTAATAAATTTAATATATGTACACTAGTAAGATGAGAACTTTTATTAATAGTTTCTGCACAAACACTTGTTTCTCTAAGAAACATGTAAGCAAAAGCTAATTAAAAGCATGTGTGAACATCACCTTAGAGTTACATAAGAGAAAACATAAGAAATTGCAAGAAATCACCTTCATGTAGCTTTGAGAAAGATACAAGGAGATATTGTAAGCTCACCAACCAAATAGCGAAAGTAGGTTTCAGCCAGCTACTTTCTGTCTTTTTCGGAAATCCAATTCCCACCATTGGTGTTCTTGCTAAAGCTTATTTTATGCGTTGAGCAACAATGATGAAGCTCTAGAGTTGAATTGGAGCACAAGGTGAACATCGTTAATGTCCTGCATACTATCCTATCTTGTGTTGTGTCATTATGTATGCATATGTACATATGAAGACTTGTAAGATGTCATTTTATTAGTGATTCTTATGCCGGTCATATGTCCATGATTTGGGGCATGACAGTAACTTACTAGATAGTTGATTATAGGACAAATCCAAATAGTTGAGCTTCCGAAGTGCTTCTATTTGAGTTGGAATGCTTTCTTTCAACATCATTGTATGAAGATGCAGACGCGCTAAATTGGGGAATGCAGTCAAGTTGATATCTTCAAACTAAAGTGGCCAATGCCGAGTAGGTACGGATGGGTTCGGAAATCTCAATGATGCTTCCAAAGTCATTGCATACAATACCGTACCAAGGACAATGGTTTGAGAAATTGTAGCTGCTAGTGCTCCACCATTGGCTCTGACGCATAGTTTTTTCCTCCTCATCTATGGAAGATGAATTTGATCCTATTATAGTAGAGCTGGGAGCCGCAGTAGCAATGTTGAACAAGGCAAAGGCATCCCATAATAGTACCAATACCATTATTGAAATGGAGATACTGGAGACAGCCATCTATAACTCTTGAATGGATATTCAGATTATTGATAATTTGAATTGCAACGTACGAGTGCTAACGCGGAGACTTTATAGCCCAAGATTATCATCACTTTCAAAGTGTTGATAATTTGTTAATTTTTTTAATACTTTTTTGCTATAAAAGTCTCCTTAAAATAAGTAAGAAAATAATTTTTAATTTTTGTTTAAACCTATTACTATACTAATCTACTATCACTTTCTACCGTCAACTTTGTGGCCACAACTATTCAATTGGATTATATATATTCAATTTTTGAATTACTAGTTTGGATTTTACATATTTTTATAAGAAAAGAATGATTCTATTAAATTTTTGGGTAATCAGTCAACAATATATACTATTAAAAGAGCTCAAGCAGTGGCTTTCGTAGTCTGGGCTTTGACTTTGACAAACACTTAACTGAACATTTAAGTGTTGTAATCCGTTTGAGTTATTGTTGTATTTAGATGATTAGATCGGTTGGTGACTATGTATAAAGTTTTAGATAATTTTATGTTTGTATACTAAAAATATATAAATTAAGTTAATTATAAATAAATTTTTATTAAATTTTTTTAATAAAGTAAACTTGATATGCATATTTATTATTCATAATTACATTAATTAATTAGTTTTTTTATGGATCTAATCTGTTTAAGAATTTGTTTTACTGAATTTTTTTTTTTCTAATCTGTGTTTTCAAAAATGAAAATTTTGTTAAAAGAATTTTCGCCAATCTAAAATTTTATTTTCTATAAACAATTTCAACAATAAAAAAACTAAAGAAACTATTTTTAATTGTTATTTAAAACTACTATCACTAGCTTACAACGACTCTTTACCACTATCATTATTTCTGACTATTTAACTGGAGTTTGAGATTGAACTTGAGCCCAAGTATGAACACTTAAAATAAGCTCAGTTTAGCCCTAAACTTGAACTTAGACATTTTGAGCTTATTAAAAGTATAGAAAAAAAGCCAAAGTCCAATTTGAGACCTAATCATTTTTTATAGGCCAAGATTAGGATGGAATAAGAATTTGAAAATGAGTTAAACCTAGGCCCAAACTTTTTCTTTTTTTGAAAAGTTTGACCTATAATTGGGTTAATTATGATGGCACTACCTATCATGCAAACACCCGTCACTATCCCACAATAAATAAATAAAAGATTTACTATTCAATAATAATATATTTTTTTGCTTTATATTTTTTATATCTACTATTTTATATTCTTTATTATTAATTTTTATATTAAATCAATAATTATAAATAATAGTGTAAAAAAATGTAACAATAAAGTGTTCCAATAACATTTTTGCTTACTATTTGTGAATTGAGAAATTAGAGTCCAAACTGGTGACTTTTTTTTTTTTTTGGCATTTTCCCTCAAAGAGACTACAATCTAGATACATATTTTTTTTTTCCTAAAAAAAGCTAAAAGCAATTTTATATAAATAAAATATGTTTTAAAAATTTTAAGAATTTCAACTTTTAAGAAAGGTTGAAAAAGTTTAAAATATGTAATTGTTTTTGTGTTTTTTTTTTTCAATTTTATTATCTCCCATCTTGTTGGTTGGTGAGCTAACAATATCTCCTCATATCTTTCTCAAAGCTACATGAAGATGATTTCTTGAGATTGATTAATAGAAGTTCTGTAGTTAATTATAAATCATATAAATGAATTAATACTTGAAATCAAATGAAATAAAAAGTTTTAGACAATTAATCTTGACTTCTTGGATCAAATTATCTCCTTATTTTTCTCCCACTTTTCTCACTTTCTTTTTTTTCTAGACTTTCACTCTCTGCCATTTCATTCTTTAAATTACTTCTCCAATTTGCACATGATTTAGAATGCACCTCCTTCCAATTACTTATTAAAATAACCAAATATATAATTGAGAAAATAAGACTCATTTATAAAAGAATTGTAAGAATCAAATAGGCTATCAATTCTAAAATTATTAATATGAGCGATCCAACGATTCTTTTTTCATTTTTGTTTGGTACTGTGTATTAACCAATTTTACTTGCTTATATGTACTTCTATGGTGTATAATTCTTAGAAGTCTAATAGCACCATCAAGCATAGGCTATTTAGTTGTTCTGAACTATTTTTCTTATCCCTAATTAGGAAAATGTTAATTTTTTCAAAGAAACTGAAAAAACTAAATATCTAATATATACACACTAAATGAGCTATTACTCAAACAAATAATACATCAAAATAAACAAAATTAAATGAAATTCTCCTAATTTTTGCCTAAAACATATATATCTTGATTCATTAGCTGTTGGAGTGAAATAACATTAAACGGAACCGCAAAGACTACTTAAAAACTGAAAGTTCTTGAGTCACACGCTCCATTGATAGTCGGGATTTTGGCATGGGACACAGGCATACTAATGCTATTCTGACTAAAAAAGCCACATCTTGTGCATCTCCTTGCCTGAGAATAGGGAGACGTGAGTCTAAGACATCTTTTAGCATTATACTTGAGTACAAGTCTGACAAAGATGAGAGCAACTCTCTAGGATGTTTCCCCATTATTGTTTCTAATGCCACCACTCCAAAGCTATGAACATCACATTTTTCAAACACCACCATAGATGAGAAACATGCATTGATAGTGCAAACAAAAACCATGAGGTTTGACAATGTCGAATTTCACTCAATATCTTGACCTCATTGAGAAAACTCTTGGCAAAAGATTGAGATTCTGTTTTATGAAGCTTTTTCAACTCAACAATTCGACCACTAGGAAGTTGTACCCTATAGACACTTCCATAAGCACAAGTTCCAATGCAATACTTGATATCAAAGTCTTCTGTTGCTTCAATGATATCTTTATATGCAATTTTACCATCACAATTCCATATTGAGAATAAGTTTCCATCATTTCTCGCTCTTCGCTCGGTTTTTGTTTTCATCTTTAAGTATAAACAAAAGAACAAAGCCACAATAAAAAGGATGTCAAGACAAATTATGATAGGAAGACTAATTTGTAGGTGAAGTTTTCTCTTTTTCGTTGGGGCGGCAGAGGTAGGAAAGAACAAGAAAATATGTTTTGTGGATCAACTTTCTTAATACCAATTAGTATGTCATGAGGAAAATAGTAATAAATTTCACTTGTTGACACAACCACTAAGAGAATTGTATGACAGGTTGATGTATTTCAACATACAAGTTCTCTAGGTATGTTGCCACTGAGACTATTGTAACTCAAATTCAAGTGATAGTGCATTGGTAAATTACCTAAAGTTAATGGTAATTCTCCACTGATTTTGTTACCACCAAAGTATATGTTGGCTAAATTCTTTAAATTCCCTATTTCTTGAGGTATTGGACCAATCAACATGTTCCCATTAAGATCCAACAATACCAAACATGTTCCCAAGGTATATGTTGGCTAAATTCTTTAAGTTCCCTATTTCTTGAGGTATTGGACCAACCAACATGTTCCCATTAAGATCCAACCATACCAAATACTTCAAATTCTCTACTCTTGGAGAAATTAAACTGGTGAGGGAGTTTGTAAGAAGATCTAAGACACCAAATATCCCAAATTCAATAGTTCCCATGGTATGCAACCATTAATATGGTTTCAATTTAGAGACAAATCAGTCATGTATGTCAAATTCCCTAGGGTGGATGGAATTTGACTGATGAGTTTGTTACGACCAAGGTATATTTTGGTTAGATTCTTTAAATTCCCTATTTCTTGAGGTATTGGACCAAACAACATATTCCAACTATGATCCAACCATACCAAATTCTTCAAATTCTCAACTCTTGGAGAAATTAGACCAATTAGATTATTGGAGCTCAAATCCAACGTCAACAAATGTGTTAGTTTTCCAATTTCAGGATATATAAAACCACCCATTTGATTTTGAAAAATATCAAGATTCACTAATTGGGTCATTTAGAATAAAAGAAGGTATCTGACTAGAGGATGCATTGTTAACCACTTCAAAAATTGATTCACCATAGAAACCCCATATGTTGATTGATTTGGACAATTTGGCTTACTGTCCAAACAATTCTGACTGGGCTTGAGATGGCCTCAAAAGAATTCCTTCCTTTTATTCTATTATATGAAATTATAGTTTGAAATGCTTTAAGTGCCTATTGGGATTTCTTAAACCTTCTAGACCCTTCGTCGAAGACTACAAATGATGGGAATCCTAGCGACGGGCGACGTCTCCTCCGCAGCACCTTCAGACTCCATTTTCGGGGGGAGAAAGAGGAGGGAAGGAGAGAAGACATTTTTTTTAACTTAAAAAAATAATTTTGTGAAGTGGCATCATCATGGCCGTTTGATTTGAGAATCATGACTAGATCTCTATCCCATCTTAGTAGTGTCCATAAATTAAATTTATTAATAAAAGTTCTGTAATTAATTATAAATCATATAAATGCATTAAGACTTGAAATCAAATGAAATAAAATAGTTTTAGACAATTACTCTTAACTTCTTCGATAAAATTATCTCCTTAATTTTCCCCCACTTCTCTCACTTTAATCTTTATTCTAGACTTCCACACTCTGTCATTATCATTCTTTAAGTTAATTTTCCAATTTGCACATGATTTAGAATGTGCCTACTTCCAATTACTTATTAAAATAACCAAATATATATTTGAGAAAACAATGCTAGCATTTATAAAAGAATTGTAAGAATCATATATATAGTCGATCAATTCTAAATTATTAATATGAACGATCCATAATTTCAAAAAATTTGTAGCTACATTGATTTTTAGTTAGAAAGTTATGATGATTAATCTATTAGGTTGTAGACATAGGTAGCTCAACGATTCTTTTTTTCTTTTTTCTTTTTTGGTAGTGTGTATTAGCCAATTTTACTTGCTTATGCATACTTCTATGGTGTATATTACTTATAAGTCTAATAGCACCATCAAGAATAACCTATTTAGTTGGTCTGAAATATTTTGGTTATCCCTTATGGAATATATATGAAATTGTAATTTTTTCAAAGAAACTACTTCATGAAAAAACTAAACATCTATTTTATACACACTAAATGAGCTTTTACTTGAAAAAATTATACACTAGAATAAACAAAATTAAGTAAAATTAGCTTAACTTTTGTTTACAACATATATGTCTTGATTCATTAGCTGTTGGAGTGAAATAACATTAAACGGAACTGGCAAAGACTGCTTGGAGATAAAAAGTTCTTGAGTCACAAGTTCTATTAATGGTCGTGATTTTGGCATGGGATGCAGGCATGCTAATATTATTATGACTAAAAGAGCCACATCTTGTGCATCTCTTTGCCTGGGAAGAGGGAGACGTGAGTCCAAGACATCTTTTAGCATTATTCTTTGAGTACAAGTCTTTGACAAAGACGAGAGCAACTCCCTAGGATGTTTCCCCATTATTGCTATAAACATCACATTTTTTGGTCATCACCATAGTGCATGCAAGTTCTATAATAACACAAGAAATTAAGATATATGCTTGCAGTGAAGATTAATTTAATAATGTAAACTCAACTCAATAAGAGGGAAAGGAACAATAAAGCAAAACAGTTCACCTGGGGAAACATAACCTTAAGTACCAACTAGTAGGGTTTGGTTGGAAGAATAAGGATAAAGAATTCTAGCAGTGCCAAAGTCTAAAGCAAAAGCCTCTATCTTTGAGTTCAATAAGACATTGCTACTTGTTATGTCTCAATGAATAACTGTTGGAGTACAGTCATGATGCATGTAAGACAAGGAAAATGTTACTCCTTCAATGATGTTCACCCTTGTGCTCCAATTCAAATCTACAGCTTCAGCATCATTACTTAAGGCATAAAGTAGGCTTCCTCTCTCCATGTATTCATATATGAGAAACATGCATTGATTGTGCAAACAAAAACCATGAAGTTTCATAATGTTGCGATGTCGAATTTCAATCAATATCTTGACCTCATTGCAAAAACTCTTGGCAAAAGATAGGTCTTGAGATTCTGTTCTATGAAGTTTTTTCAAAGCAACAATTCGACCACTAAGAAGCTGTGCCCTATAGACACTTCCATAACCACCAGTCCAATGCAATACTTGATATCAAAATCTTCTGTGTCTTCAATGATGTCTTCATATGCAATTTTACCATCATAATTCCATATTGAGAACAAGTCTCCATTCTTTTCTAATACGCTTCTCTCAGTTTTTGTTTTCTTTTTTAAATATCGAAAAAGGAACAAAATCTCAACAATAGGATGCCAAGGGAAATTATTATAAGGAGAATGATCTTCATGTAATGCTTTGATTTTCTAGAACAAGAAAGATTCTGCAGACCAAGTAACTCCTTATTGCCAATTAATATGTCATGAGGAAATGAGTCATGAATTTCACTTGGGATGCAACCACTAAGAGAATTGTATGACAAATTGATGTATTTCAGCTGATGAAGTTCTCTTAGTATGCTGCCAATGAGATTATTGTAGCTAAAATGCAATTGACAATTCATTGGTAAAGTTGATGGTATCTCCACTGATCTTATTGTGACTAAAGTTTCCAACATGTAAACTAGAAAGATAACCCAGTTAAGAGCATATATTTCTGTATATCTTGTTATGTGAGAGATATATATTTCTAAGATTGAAAAGTTGTCCAATTCTTCTTAGTATGCTACCAGATATTTTGTTATTTGATGATTTAAATTATTCAAAAAATATAAATGTGTCAATTCTAAGGGAATGGAACCATTGATTTGGTTGAGACCAAAGGACAGATAGTCTAGATAAGTTAAATCTCCTATGCTTGATGGAATTTGACCAGTGAGTTTGTTTGATCCAAGATTTAGGTTAGTTAAGTTCTCTAGACTCCCTATTTCTAGAGGAATTGGACCAGAAAGATTATTGAAACTCAAATTCAAAGTGATCAAATTTATTAGTTTCCCTATTTGCTTGGTTACAAAACCACTAATTATATTTTTATAAACATCAAGCTCCTCTAGCTTGGTCAAGTTTACAATTGAAGAACCGATCTCACCATTGATTTTGTTTCTACTCAAATTTAGTTTGACAAGTTGAATGAGGTTTGCAAGTGTGGTAGGCGGTTCATCGGTAAGTTTGTTCGATGAAAGGTTCAGATATGTGAGACTTCTCATACAACCCAAGCATGAAGGAACAGATCCAGTGAGAATATTGACACTCAAATCTAGAGTAACAAGGTTTTTCAAAATGCTCAACGAACAAGGAAACTCACCATTAATAGTATTATGAGAAATGTCAAACATCTCGAGCTGGTTATTGGAAAAGTTCAAATGGATGAGCTTTGGAAGATGGACCTGCTGATCAAGACTAGTCATGTCATACAATCTGTTGAGTTTGTTCCCACCTAAGGTTAGTGAGGTAAGTTTCTTCAAATTGTTGAATTCATGAGGAATGCCACCACTAATATTGTTGTTCGAAACATCGAACATCTCATGCCAAGAAAGGTTTGAAAGAGCGGTAGGTAGCTCACCAGTAAGTTAGTTATAGGACAAGTACAAATAGTTGAGATTGGTCATAATACCAAAGTTGGAAGGAGTATGACCGCTAATTTCATTGAAAGAAACATTAAGCATCTCAAGTTAAGTTAGATTGGCAAGAATGGATGGCAGCTCACTAGTTGGTTATTAGACAAGACGAAACGGGTGAGATTGGTCATAAAACCCAAGTCAGAAGGAATATTGTCGCTAATTTCATTGAAAGAAACATCAAGCATCTCAAGTTGAGGTAGATTGGCAACAGTGGATGGCAGCTCACCAGTTAGTTGGTTATTAGACAAGTCCAAATTGGTGAGATTTGTCATAAGGCCAAAGTCAAAAGGAATGTTACTGCTAATTTCATTAAAAGAAACATCAAGCATCTCAAGTTGAGGGAGATTGGCAATAATAGATGGCAGCTCACCAATTAATTAGTTATTAGACGAGTCCAAATGGATGAGATTGGTCATAAGACCCAAGTCAGAAGGAATATAACCGCTAATTTTATTTAAAGAAACATCAAGCATATCAAGTTGAGTTAGATTGGTAAGAGTATATGGTAGCTCACCAGTTAGTTGGTTATCTAACAAGTCAAGAGAGGTGAGCTTTCGAAGTTTTCCTATTTGAGTTGGAATGCTTCCCTTAAATCCCATTCCAGGAAGATCCAAACGCACTAAATTGGGGAATGCAGTTAAGTTGATAACTTCAAACTGAAGTGGCCAATTTAACACGGATGGACTGGAAATCTCAATAATGCTTCCATCGTCATTGCATACAATACCGTCCCATTGGCAACGGTTTAAGCAATTGTAGCTGCTACTATTCCACCATCCGCTTTGTCACATAGCATTTTCCTCCTCTTCTATGGAAGAAGAATTTGATGTTATCTTGGAAGTGCTAATAGAGCTGGTAGTAGCATTAAGAAAAAATGCAATGGTATCCCATAATAGTATTACTACTATTACTGCCGTTATTGGAATGGACAAGATATTGGAGATTGCCATCTATAGATCTTACAACAATTGAAGTTTAGATTGGTTATGGCTGTGCTAGGGAATGGGTGATAGCTTGGAGACCTTATAACCCAAGGTTGGCTAGTAAAGCTCAATGCTTTTTTCACTTTCAATAAAGCAACTTCGTAGAAGTGGCTTTTCCACTTTTTAAGAGAGGCATTTCTTTTAAAAAGCTTACAAAATATCATACCATAAACATTATTATTAAAATAACAAAAAAAAAAACGACTGTCGGTTGGCGAAAAGTATATTTTGAAGAATAGGTCATATTTTATTTTCTTGCTCAAAATTGTTATAATAGTCAAGTCAATGTGCCATTTTGTGTAGAGGAAATGATTTTAGAGACTCCACATGTGATTTATTCTCATGCGTGGAATATATCAACTATTAACGTGTGAGTAGGGAGACTTCCTTTTGAAACTGCAAATACCATCATTTTTAAGATTAGAGTAATAAATTGTGTACGGACTGTTAAAATAAATATGATAAAAAAATTTAAGTGAGATTAATTTTATTTAAATAATGTAGTCACCTTAATAACCTATACACAATTAGTAATTAGCATAATTCAAGTAATAGTAGAAAAATGTAATATTCCTTTCCTCAAGAAAATTTTATTTTCAAACTATTGAGTTGGGAATAAGTCTTTTTAATTAATTCAATAAGTAGTCAATATTTAATTCCATCCAAGTTATACTCGAGGGTTGGTGAAGGAAGGGAGAGACAACCATAGTCTAGTAAAATTTTTGAAGGAAATAGAAGATAATTACTAAAGGAAGAAAAGAAAAAAAAATATTTAACTCTTGCATTCCATTTAGAATTGTCCAGATTTTTCTGAAGCATTACATGGCCTTGCAAGGGAGCACCATGTTGTAACCATTGTAGTATACTTTACCATCGATAGAAGCTTCAGAATTCTTTCGTTGCTCCTATTCTTCGCATCAGGTTTTGTTCTGCTGCTCACCAACGTTGTTGTTCTGTTTCCCTCTACTGGTTTTCATTTTTTGGTCTTCAACCCCGGTTCTGTCATGCAAGAGTAAGGCACTGGAATTAGCTGGTTTCTGTAGTTATCAATTTGTTCTCAAAGGACTGTGAAATCTCCCCTGTTTTTTGGGTTAATGCAAAAATTCTACAAGTCAAGTTTTAAGCCTTGTTTCGTGGGACTGTTCTAGCATTTCATTTTAGCTTGTTCATATGCGTGTTTGCTCTAAAGTAACGCTAAGACAACCGTGAATCACTCTTCTCTCTATTTTACGGGTTCTTGTTGAAATTCTACCTATATCTCTATTCAACACGGTGTGGTGAGAATGGGTAGTTAAATGCTATTCTTGGAACGGCTTTACTTGATGGTTGTAATATATGTTGAGGATCTAAGTAAGGTTAGAGAAGAAAGCACCTCCAGTATTTCAGTAAGGGATTTGGCTGTGATTTAAAAAGGGAAGTGTTAAAAAAAAAAACTATCATAGGTGAGTGAAATTCCCCACCCTTAAATATTGTTTATTTTGTTTTGAAATATATTAGATATGTGAAATTTAATATTAAGAAGGATTGAGATGAAAATACCCTTTTTAATTAAATTTATATTGCAACAATATTTTCTTATTTTCTTAGCTACATGAAGTGATTGGGCATTATCTAAGTTTTTATACTACTTTTGTATTAGAATGCATAAATACTGGAAATCATTGATCTTTGAAGCTAAATGGGAGTTAGACATTATTATCTTTATTATTTTTGTACCTTTATTGCATTTCAGTTGGTATTGTAAAATATTGTGAGCTATGGATTTATGAAATTGTTTTGGTGGATCCTTTAACTACTTTCATAGATAAGCCCTAGGTACACCTAGTTTATCTGATAGTCCATGGATTATACTCTGAAATAGCATTATCTGTGAGATTACTCCGGATTTGCAATATCTGATACATGTATCTGACTAGGAGCTCTGCTTCAAAGTGAACATTGGTTATAAGTTATTTGTATCTGCGTCTGTTAGAGTTTCTCTTATGAAGAAGCAGTAGATTCATTCTATTAATTTAATCTTATCTTATGACTATAGTTTTATGCCTTTAAAGTGGGATTTTCTCTATTGACTACAACCTGTTTCTTTTTGGCTTAATAATGACATGGTTTTGAATAAATTTAAGATTTTATCCATTCAGAATATTGTTTATACATTCTCAATGATATACATATATATATATATATATATATCTGACTTTTCGTTGCTAATAAATTAGTATATTTTTTTGGGGGTTATTCCTACTCACTGGGTTTGTAGACTCATTCTCTTACTTTTATATTTTTTTCAGATAACGTTACCGCCCCCTCATAATCTGATCATCTGGCATCCTAGAAACCTACTATTGGAATCTAGTGGGTTATTTCTAGAAGGGACAATGGACCAACCTATGGATGTAATGTGGATAGATAATAGGTTTTGCATGTGTGTGATGGTATTGTGAATGCATCTTCCATAGCAAGTTATTTTATATGTGAATAGTATAGGAACCAAATATTTGTACTGTGAATTATTCTGTAAGTGGCCACTGAGGTCCTTTTGTGTTAAGTGGTCTTGTCCACTTTTGTTTGTGTTGTCGTATCCTTGGAAATACTTAGTTTTAGGGGAAATGCCAAATTTTCTGCATGAAAACTTTTGAACTTCGTTTATTAAATGGAAATCTTGTGATTATTATTGATAGTTACTATTTACTCAAGTGTCTGTTAGGCTTGTGGGAACTATTTTATAGTAGTTCTTACGCCGATCACATGCCTAGATTGGGTCATGACAAAGTTGGTATCAGAGCATGGTCTAGGTCTATGGTAGGGCATATAGAGATTTTTAACTGTCCACTTATGTGATGAATTATGAACTTAGTTATGGTAGGTGTGCCCAGGAGCACATATCATGATTAAAGTACATAAGGAATCTATTATGTTGCTCCATTTACCTCATTCCAATATTCAAATTTTGATAGGGCACAAAAATTATTATATACTAAATCTTTTTGTTTTGTAGAAATGCCTCCTAGAAATTAATCTCGTGGACGTCTGATCAAGCTTCTTCTAGGCTAGGGCATTTAACTAGAGGTAGAGGCAGACCTAAGATTCATTACCCACTAGAGGTAGCAAAAGGTGCTCATGTTTCTATTCCACCACCAGAAGCTCCTATTCCAGAATGAGCTCAGGAATTAAAAAGATCTATTGGGGCCTTGGCTGATGAAGTGGCTCAGATTAAAGCTCGGATTCCTCCTGATAATACTATAGTGACTGTAAACACCTAATTTTGTTCAGGCGTTTCTTAAAATTAACAATAAAAAAAAATAATAATAAAAAAGGAGATAAAAAGAAATATTAAAAAAAATTAATTAATTAAAAAAATGAAAAAAAAAAGAAGTAAAAAAATTTTTGGCAAAAAAAAAAAGGGTCCAACTCGAACACTCGGCCCACCAGCAACTCAGGCCCAACCGGTTCAAGCCTTTTTTTCCCCCCTTAACCGGACCTAACCAACCCGGTCTAATAAACCAACCCGGAACCCATACCCACAACCCGACTACACTCATGACCCCAAATGCCCCTTTCTGAAACCCTAATCCCCAAATTGAGTTTCGTTCCCCCCGTTCTCCTCACCTCTGCTCCATTTTCTCTTCGCAACATTTGTCCCTCTATCCTCCCTGATGAAACGATGCGAGTCTCTCTCAATTTCTTCTCTAAATCACTGGCAAAATCTTTCTCTTTCACCTTCAAAAGAGGAAACAAAATCGGACTCCCGGGAAATGAAATGGAAATGAAGGAGATTTGGTTCGAATCGCGTAGTGGGGGAAGGGATTTGGTTTGGTCTGTTAGCTATAAAAGGCATCGAGGAAGACTGTCAAAGGACATCAAGAGAGAGCAAGGAGGACGGAGAAGAAACCGAGGGCCAATATCGAGCTACAGAGAGTTGAAAAGGGAGAACGAAAGGGAGATTGAGGGAAGGATTATGTAGTGGTAGGGATTGGGTTTACTCTCGGTTTGTATAACGAACACCATCCCTGTCTGCTCTAGGTTTGAATCCTGTCTCGAATTTTTATTTTCGTAATTTCTGGGGTTGATTGGATTTCTGATTTATGTGTTTTTTCCATTTCATAACTATTTTCGCATGTAATGTTTGGATTCAAAATTTGATCTATATTTTTGATTTTGAAATGTATAATCTTTAGACATTCAGAATGGGACATGCATCCATTTCTTTTCTGTTTGGCTATATGATCCATTTTTCTATTTGGTTAGATGGTTCTAAAGGCCGTAAACACTTTTGTAATTGCTAATCCACCGATGTATTCAGGAGGTACATAAGGGTTTGATTTTCTGGGTATGTTGAAATAGGTGAGAATTTGAGTTGGGGAAATTACAGTGCATTTGAATTGGTTCTGTAAATCAGAAATTTAAGTGATTCATTTCCAGTTTTGTTGATTAATTCCTGACATGATAAATTTCAATTTTGATGGCCAAATTTTGATTTAGCAACATTAATTTGTTTAATACTCCATGAAAGTTACTCATTTCGGTTTGTTTTGCTTCTATGTTATTTAGTCCAAGGTATACCATATCACTATAATGCTTGGATTGGGTAGTGGTATATGACAGTGCTGATTCAATCTGATTTTCCAATTCCTGAAAAAGTACTTTGCATATAAAAAAAATGCCCCTTAACATTTACAAATAGGTTTACTTGCTACTAACTCTGTGACTCACATGGCTGGGGAATTAGTCTGGATTTTTATTGGTTACTGATTTTAGATGGGCTACAATTTCTAATGTAGTTACCTAATGATTCAAGGGTTTGCTCAGGGATAGAAATGTTAGCCACCCATTGGTTTTACCAACCTATTTCTCCATATTTGTGATTTAGTGTTACTTCATTGTTTCTGTTTTATCTAGCTGTTTTATTTTTATTTTTTTATTATTGTTTTTATTGTTCTTTTTTAATTATTTTATTTTACTTCTATTTTTTAAATTCTCAACGTATTACCTTCATAAAAGAAATGAAAGAGGGGAAATAATAATACTAAAAAGAAAGTAGATATACATATGTATAGGGAGTGATCTTCAAATCAAAGAGTGGCCTAATATATATATATATATATATATATATATATATATATATATTTTTTTTTTACGCCCGCTAAAGAAAGATATATTGTCATAAAAAGCCCAAATAAGGAATAGAGTAGTCCAAGGGTCCAAAATATTTCTAGAGTGAATAAAGAATAAGTGCGGTTTTTCAAGGGTTTATTTAATTAACAAAAAGGGTTTTAAAGTTATAATAAGATTGAGACTCCAAGGAGTCCAAAAGAAAAGTGGGGGCTCAATTTTCTCTTAAATGGCTTCAAAGGCCCAACTGATTCAAAAAGTGGTTCAGGGCTGAATAAAATGGCCCACTTAAACATTTCAAAAAGAAAATTCAAAGCTTATCACCTTTCATATGGTTTCAACGGCTTAATTAAAGAGTTATAAAAATATAATTGATCAGCTTTCTAAATTCCACATTTCCAAAAAATATCACTTTGACCCTAATTTTTTAGTAATTACATTTTAAGCCCTATATTTTCCTAGAATTACATTTTGATCCCTAATCTGTCAGTAATTTCATTTATGTCCCATTACTTTTATTCATTGCATCCCGAACCCTTAACTTTTAGTAATTGTGTTTTGGCCCCACTTCCTTCACAAATTTCACTCTTTCTCCATTACTTTCATAAATCTCATTTTTTATCCAATATCTTCATAAATTATTGCTTTTGCCCCAGTAACTTAAGGAACTTTTAGTAGAAATTTTTGTTCTCCAAAGTTCTAATTTCCATAGGCATTCAATGGAGGTTATTTCTTCCTAATGTCCTAATTTCCATAGACTTTTAGTGGAATCTTATTTCCCCAAAATCTCAATTCTATTGGACATTCATTGGAGGCATATTCTTCCCGATGTCCAGTCCTAATTCATTTTCTAAGCTTTCAGTGGAATTTCAATTCCCCTAATGTCCTAACATTATCCAGTCTGAGATCATACATCTCACTTAATCGACTTATCCAAATGTTCCGAACTACGTTGACCTTGATTCCTTTTGGGGTATGTAGGCACTTACTTGGTAAGGCAGGTCTAGTTATTCTTTCTCAATCTTTGTCCATTATTATTAATAATTAAATTTTTAAAGCACGAACAATTTAGGATAACCATCCTTAGTGATGGACGTTGTGGGGTGCCTAACACGTTCCCCACACTTAATTAGACTCCCGAACCATTCCTCTGGTTCTGAGGGCCAGTTTTCCCTTCTTTTTTAAGGATTCCAATTATCCTTCTAATTATTTGGTGGCGACTCCCATTTTCTCTGTGTTTTCCCTTATGCGCCTGAAAGTCATAAAATGATGGCTTTTCACTGGCCGTCACTTTGTGATAGTTTAGCGACTCCACTGAGGAATGTTAGGGGGTCAAGCCTGTTATGAATTGTTTGTGCTTTGTATGATTTTTAATATATTATTACCCCATCTATTTCTTTATTTTTAATTATTTATTACTGCTTACAAATATCTATTTTGGATGATATACCTGTGTTAGTTTATTAAAACTCTAAATGTGCGTGTTTAATTGCTTTTCATATGACATGAATTGTTGGAACCATAGGGTAGATGACAATATTTGTGATATCTGTTCACACCCTAGGGTAGATGACAAATAATTGCTTTATTATGTTTCCTTTTGGGGTTTCCTTTGGGTAAATATTAGGACTAAAGCTTGCATGCTCATCACATATTGTGCACCATCCATACTCTTTGCACATACTTATTGGGCCTTATACCCGAGTCTGTGTGAACCCTAGGAGAGAAATGAAGGTGGTGTAGTGATGCCTAGTAGGAGTTCCCCCAGGTATTCATGAAAGCCTTTGCTCAGATTGTTAACTCACTTACTCGGTTGGTTTATGTGGAGGCTCTGTCCACCCATGCAATTAAACTAGGGAGTCGAGATCCTTACTATTCTAGTAGGGGCAATCTGTTCTAAAGCCACTCTTGTGAGGAATATAGAACTACCCAAAGTCTTGCACTATTATGACCTTAGAAACAACCTTATAGGAAGAATCAAACCTAATTAGGACAGTCAAGAGCGTATGTCACAACGTGACGATTAGTGAAAAGCCATCGTTTTATGACTTTAGGGTGCGTAAGGAAAAACGCAGAGAAAATGGGAGTCACCACCAATTAATTAGAAGGATAATTGGGATCCTAAAAAAGAAAGGAAAACTGGCCCTCGAAACCAAAGAAAGGGTTCGAGAGTCTAATTACGCATAGGGAAGGTGTTAGGCACCTTACAATGTCCATCCCTAAGGACGGTTATCCTAAATTGTTTGTGCTTAAAGAATTTTAATTTATTTAAATTACCACTTTTTATTAATAAAATAATAATGGACAAAGATGGATAAATAAATAACTAGACATGCCTTACCAAGTAAGTGCCTACGTACTCCGAAAGCAATTAAGGTCAACGTAGTTCGGAAATGGTTTTATTAAGTTGATTAAGCAAAAAAAAAAAAAAAAATCAGAACATTTAGGGGAAATTAGATTTCCACTTAAAGCCTGGATAGCGAATTAGGACATTGGAGAGAACGTACCTCCACTAAATGCCCAATGAAAATTAAGACTTTGGAAAAATGAGATTCCACTGAAAACCCATAAAAACTGAACTTCGGAGAAGATAAACTTCTCCTGAAAGTTCTTTAAATGTTGAGCTTATGGGTGAGATTGAAATTTATAAAAGTAATGGAGCAAAAACATTTGAAAGAAAATGGGGGCAAAGATGTAATTTTAAAAAAGTTAGGGGACCAAAACGTATTTCTTGAAAGTGTAAGGGTCAAAATGTAATTATTGAAAGATTGAGAGTCAAAATGATATTATTGAAAGTATTTAGGGGTCCAAATATAATTTTTAAGAGTATAGAAACCCAAATAAAATTTATGAAAATATAAGACAAGGAGACCATTGCTTTTGAAAATATTTAGGCTTTTTATCAAGAGTAGTGAGTTTTGCTTAAATTGTATGAATGAAAACCTTGGATTAAGCCATTGGAGCCATTTTAGAAATATTGGGTCTCGAAGCCATTTGAAACTAGTTCAATTGGGCCTTTGAAATCCATGTTTAAATAATTAAATTGAATGGGCCTTTGGAGCCTACTCAATTGAAAATAATTTGATTGGGCTTTCTAAACTCAACCCATATCCCCTTTGAACAAAATGTACGGGTTTGGACCTTTGGAGTCCATGGGTTTATTAGGTGGTTAACTCTAACTTCTAGGTGATGAAGACTTTTAATATGTTTGATTTGAAACTTCTTCATCTATATACATGCATGCCCTTCTTTTAGTGTTTTACTTTACTTTTATTCTTATTTTTATTATTACTTCTGGCAGTAGGATAATGAAAATTAGCTAAGGAGAAATAGGAGTAAATAAAATAACAACATAACATAGAATCCCAAATTTACAACTAAATCACATGCACCATAATGGTAGGGGATCCATGCCAGACAATAAAGCTTGTACACATTACTTTAACAGGCACACAAGCAATCAAATGGGTAAGCAATATGCAAATTAGAGTTGTACCGTAAAAGCACAAGCGATTGTGAGCTCAGGTTAAAGAGTCTTAGGCATTTCAAATATCACTAGTCTGAAATCAACTTTTAAACAGCATGGTGAGATCCATGGTTAACATATAATTTGGCAAATCAACGATTCAAAGCTGGTTAGAAACGACATATTATGGAACCAACTCATAATTCCCATTTTGAACTGAAACATAAACGACACACCAAGATCGTTTCGGAACAGATGATAACGTCAAACCAGCATGAGACATATTCAAATTCAAAGCCAAAATGTATTTTAACAAAATGCCTTACTAAAATCAGTCATTGAAACCAACACATTACCAACACCAAATCAGAATCTTCCCTTTGAACTAAGTAGATTATGAATTGGCCAAATAAAACCATTCCTTTGAGATTGATAGATTCTGGACCCCGTGTAAACTAACTCAAATCAAGACCAATTTTAAAAACCAATTACCCCTCCCCTAGTAAACGATAACTAATCTCATGGCTGAAATTAAAGGGAGCATGTATGAAACATATTTAAATAAAAATTAAAGGCTACCCATTCCTTCTCCCTTCAAACAGACAGGAACCCCATTTTCTAGATTAACAGAACAAGCTCCAACAAAAAATATAATTCCCATTGATCTAAGCAAAAGAAAATCAGTTCATCTAACCAGAAGTTGCTAGAACATGAATTAGAATCAATTTCGGACCAAAGACGACACCCACTCAGAATCATACAATCATGCATATTTAAAATCAATTTGAACTTAAAAAAACAATGAGTCCGAATCATACAATAGTAGAAATCGTGCTCAAACTTAGATTAAAATGGCATTCAAATACATACGCAAATCCAGTTTAGATCAAAGGCTTCACCCGCGAACAAATGAGGTTGATTCTCTGTCTCCTCCTCTTCAAAGCCCCTTTCTATTTCTCCATTTTTTTTTTATTGTTCCCCCTTTGATTTGTCAATTTCCTCTTAGAAGCTCTTAGGATGCCAGCCTCTGTTTGAGAAACTACCTCTGGCTCTCGGGTTCCTCTAATTTCCAAAAAGTGCTTCCTCCTCCACTGTTGAGTCTCTATTCCCTTTTTATAGTCACGGATCAGAGTTTAACTCCCTGAATTGAGTCCTTCCGTCATGACATGACTCTAAGTGAAATCATCAAACCTTTGATTTATACTGATTTGATTTATAGTTTGATGGTGAAGGAGAGAATTTCACCGGTGATTGAGAGGAGAAATTGAGAAAGACTTGCGGTGTTTCATCAGGGAAGACAATGGGACGAATGTTACAGCGTGAGGTAGAGGGAAAATGGAGCAGAGGTGAAATGAAACTGGCAAGATGGCAGGAGGACTTGGAAGGAGACACGTAGAGGCACAGGGGAGGAAGGGCAGGGACGCGTGCAAGGCAGAGAGGATGGGACTGGGGAGAGGAAAATTGATTTGGGGGTTAGGGATTTAATTGGATCTGGGTCAGGCGGGTATGGGTCAGGTATTGGGTCACCGGGTTGAATGAGTTGGGCTATCCGATTTGGGCTTATCTGGTTGTTTAGTTTGGGCTTATTGGGCTATTTGATTTGGGCCTTTTTTTGGCTAGGCTATCACTAAATAGGCTAATAGAAGGAGTGGAGTGGGGTGGACCCTCCTATTTTTGTGTATTGGGTTGGATCACCAAAAATGGTATTTGGACAATTTTCTCTCTTCTTTTTGTTTATTTCTTTTTCTTCTCTTTTTTTTATTTTATTACTTTTTATTATTTTAGTATTTTAATATATATATATATATATATATATATATTTTTTTTTTTTTTAATTTTAAAAATTACCTAGATAAAATCAGGCGTTTACAACGTGCTCTTATCCTTAAATTTGATCTTGTATTTAGCATCAGTATGCATAAAATTGATTTTTACACTGCCTCATATTTCTTCACCATTATAGGTTTGGTGTCAAAACTTTGAACACAAACAACAAAGATTGGCATTAAAATGAGTCAAACTAAGAAAAGAACGGGTGTATCAGCACAAATGGGAGCTTTGGAAAAAATAAAGATGATTGGAAGGTTATTACCCCGGATGTTTCGAGAATCAATAGAGAGTAGACATGGGAAAATCTTGAATCAGATCAACATATCAGTTCAGTTTTCAGCCATTGT
The DNA here is from genome assembly GCA_034509205.1 of Ceratonia siliqua. Lineage (NCBI taxonomy): Eukaryota > Viridiplantae > Streptophyta > Magnoliopsida > Fabales > Fabaceae > Ceratonia > Ceratonia siliqua. The sequence continues at coordinate 6,743 of JASKGM010023075.1, read as the reverse complement.
TGCTTTGTAAAAATTCTGGGACCCATCACACAGGAGTTTTGCATTGCCTTAAGCCCATCTCACTCTGACTATAGAAGAGTATGGCACGATGATCAATTTGCCTGTGTCACAATCCACCAAAGTTCTTTTCTACTCAAGCTGTAGTATATCGGATAAGTCCATAGCAAGCCTTTTGAATAAAGATACTGTCGAGGTTCAGTCAAAAATGGCTAAAAGAAGACAAGCAGAGGGGTTGCCTCAGGCATACCTTGAGAAGTACCTAGAAGAACTGGTCAAGGAAAAACAATGGGCCTTAGTGGCAGACGTATTGTCAGTAATGATATATGGATTAGTGTTATTCCCTTCAGCAGTCAGTTTTGTGGGTAGGGGCGCTATCAGTGTTTATTATGCAGTAAAGCATTATGGAATCAGTCATGTACCGGCTATCCTAGCAGAGTCCTTCCTTACCCTCAATTTCTCTAAAAAATCATCAAGGAGGTAAGGTCAAATGCTGTCTGCCCATGTTGTATATTTGGTTGGTCTCTCATCTCCTAGGGAAATTACAGAATTCGAGGATGCTGAATTTGCGACTGTTCAATTTCTTCACCGCCTTAAGAATAGAAGACTGGAATGTGATTGAATGAGAACAATTGTTGCGCAACACCAAAAAAGAGGAAGTTCTATGGAAACTACCATGGTGGCACAGGGAGGAAATAATATACAGTTATGGTAGTTTTCCTTTTGTGCCTCTAATGGGCATCACAGGGTGCATCTTTTACTCCCCGACAGTGGCACTCAGACAACTGGCTTTCATACAGAAGGTGCCAACTAGGATGATAACCGAAGGTTTTTCCTTTTATTATGATCAAGGGGAAAACGAAAACTTAATTATGATAATTAGGCACGCTTGGGATGACAAGAGAATCATGGGCAAGTCAGAGTAAGGGAAAAGGACCATAGGGGCAACCAAAGAATACTATGAATAGGTAGACCAAAAGCCAGAAACCCTTCCACCTACACAGCAAATGCTAGTTACTTCCGAGCAGCAACAAAAGCTCAAGGTTAAAGTAGAAACCTTGGAAATAAGTATGGCAATAATCAAAAAAGAAAATTCAAGCTTAACCCAAGAAAGTGAGATTTTAAGTTAGCGGGTAAAAGAGCTAGAAAAAGGAATCCGGGCAGACAAAGGATAACTCTGGCAGCATCAAGAACTCTAGATACAAGATCTAGACGAGCTAGGAGGAATGCTCAACACATGGAGAGTAACGAGGTTCAAGCCAAGAAAAGGTTAAAGCAGGCCGACGATCTTTTAGTACGAGAGTAATCCACCAATACCCTTCTGTAAAAAATTTTAGCGGGTGCAAGAGCAGAGATAGCCTACCTAAACAACATGAATTAAATTGTTCTAAATATGATTGAGCCAGTGTCAGCAGATTTCATGGCATGCCTTAATCAAAAGGAACATTTGGAAGCAGAATGGAGGAATTACTTTCATATCCTCTATGACATAGCCACCCGGCTCTTGGACACTTGTGAAGAAATGCAAAGGGAAGTGCAAGACAAACTGCCAGAACTTATTGAAAAGTTTCATTGAGCAGAAGTAACAGTAGTGCTAGGATCGTCTCCTGATTTAGTAGCTTTCCTAGGCCTATGTAAAGAGCTTATCTATCATTTAGATAAATGTATTTGAATCACGAATATTGTATTCCTTGAGTTCAATGAATAAAATTCAAATCACTTGTTCGCAATTGTGTACTTGATCAAGTGTATGAATAGAATGTCGTGCTCTCACGATTCCCCAGGCAATGTAAACGAAGACGCAACAAGGTGACACCTACATGATGATTTAAAATTTCCCTAGGTGTTCACTGACTATGTTTACTTTTGTAAAGTATTGTACTTTCCAAAGAAACATGGGATTTGAATTTCTTTTAAAATGATATACACGTGACATAGATCCTTGGATATGGTATACCATGTTTTCTGTTGTAAGGTATTGTACTCTCAATAGAAGCATGATCAAGGACGAATTTTAATGCCAATCTTTGCCATAAAAATTTGAATACAAACGAGACCAAGCCTTAATGGTAATAATGTTTTTTAGACATTGACAATACGCATTGTTTTAATTCTATAGGAAGATAACCATCATTTCATCTTTGCAACTCTGAGAAAAGGTCCGTCAAAGCCACCCAATCTGTCCGTTAAATTTACACTAGGTCAGTTGCCATGTTAATTGAGATAACCAACGCTGAAAATGTCCAAAGGCTAGAGGACCGTATCAATCAGTTGCAAGATTAAATAGCCAAATTCATGAAATTTATCACAGAAAACATGAGGAGTAAGGAAACTCCCCCACCACAACAAGAAACTTTCCATGCTGGTCAAGCATCATGGACACCAAGAATGGCTAACAATATCCCACAACCATCGCTAGTAGCCACATTCCCTCCAGGCGTAGGAAATGCAGCTCCGCATGGTACTTTTGGATTTGATCAAGTGGCTATTGCTCCCTCTACAAGGGATGAAGAAGCTGAAAGGGAGAGAAAATTTTTCGAGCAATTTCACAGTCTCAAAGAAAAACTACATGCCATTCAGGGAATGGGGGCATTTGGGGCTGTCAGCGCCAAGGAATTACGGTTGACTCCCAATGTCACTATTCCTAAAGATTTTAAAGTACCCGAGTTTGAGAAGTACGATGAAAATACTAATCCCCAATATCATTTAAGGTTATACTGCACCGAGATGGCAGTCGTCGAGGATGATGAAGACTACTACTAAACTTCTTTCATAAGAGCTTAACAGGTGCTGCTTTACAGTGGTACATGATGCTGGACCACTCTAGGATTAATAGTTGGGAGGACCTAGCTGACACATTCCTCAAGCAATATAGGTTTAACCTTGATACGGCCCTAACTAGGGAGCAACTCCAGGTCATGCAAAAACGGGAAAAAGAGACCTTTAAAGAATATACATAAAGATGGCAGAAATTGGCGTCCGAGGTCCAACCTCCAATGGTGAATTTTGAAACCTCCAATGAGGGTAGTGCTTTTAATGATTTCTCGGACCTTATTAAAGCAGGCGGGAGAATAGAAGTGTTGATCCGAAACGGAAAGATCCAAGTGGGAAATAATAAGCCCAATGGATCAAATCAGAAGAGGAACTTCTGGCAAAAGAAGAAAGAACCTGAAGTCGGTTATGTACAAGACAACCGTCAGGATTATCAAAATGACTCTCGTCCCTATTATCAAAATAAAGGGCAAGGGTACCAATCCAATTATAACCAACGACAAACGTTCGGGCAAGGACGAAATAATTTCAAGCAAAACAAGTGGAACTAAAATTCGGATCCATTCTCGGACTTCCAAATGTCCAACACAGATCTGTACAAGAAGCTATTTGATGAACGGTTCATTAGCCCAGTGCCCACTGAACCAATTCAACCCCCCTACCCAGCATGGTATAAGTTAAACGAACAGTGTATATACCACTATGGTGTAGCGGGACACTCAATAGAAAACTGTCAGACCTTCCAAAGACAGGTTATGAAGTTAATTAAAATCGGGGCCCCTGAAAATGAACTACATAAACCCCAACATCAACACCAACCCCCTTCCTAACCATTAGGATAATAATCAAGTGAGTGTTATTTTAGAAGGATGGGGTTCCATAAGAAAAGTCTCAAAGATAAAAATAACCAAGCTGTAAATCTTTGAGAGTCTAAGCTTATCAGGGTTTAACATGGGGAACCCTAGAAAGATGAATTTAGATGAGGAACATCTTTACCCAAACGCTTATTGCATCTATCACTAATCAACCTATGGGCATGATATAGAACACTGCAAGGCATTCCAGCGTGCCTTACAAAGATGGATCACCTTAGAAGTCATACAACTCTCAAGGAAGAAGCAAATACCAGAGGCCGCAGTGATCAGTAGAGAAGGGTTTTTTTTCCCAAACCTATGATTCTCACAACCCGACAAACACCACCTGCAAATACAATATCAACGTTGGTCATGATAATAAGTACACTGGCGCCATTCCCTTACGCTAGTGGTAAAGCGGTCCCTTGGGTATACAACCCAACAGTGACCATTCAAAATCCTAAAACAATTACGGAGTTACCTCTGGATCAAAGGGACACTAGTGCAAACAACTTGGCTGTGGGAAGCGTAACCCGAAGCGGTAGGGTATACGCCCCCAAAAATTTGGAAATGAAAAGCAAGGGCAAAGAAGCGATAGTGGAGCTCACACTTGAGCCAAACCACCATCAGGAGGACGAGTTTCTCAAAATAATGAGGTAAAGCAAATATGACATTGTGGAGCAGCTAGGGAAGGCACAAGCCAAGATTTCATTCTTGTCACTGATTCTTGGCTCAAAGATACACATGAAGGCATTACAGAATATACTGAATCAAGTATACATCAGTCCCAATGTCACTCCAAAAAAATTTGAAGAAATGATGAACTATGTGAAGGTCTCTAACATGATCGCCTTCTCGGAAGAGGATTTAAGTGTATCGGGGAGCAATCATAATATCTGATTTTGGGTTGCATACAAGTGAATAGTGTCTTTTTAAGTTGTGGTAGATTTCATCATTTAGTTGTTACATCTATGAATTAAATTTAACAGAAGAAACATATTATTTTATTTATTACTTATGAGATCAAGGGTGTCATTTACAAGTGCAATTAATATATTTTCTTATTGCTTTTTGTATTTTGGGATGAAGATAAACTTCATTCAGACAAAAAGAAAAAAAGAAATTTGCATCATTCAAAAGGATTGAGCTAGCTTTACTGCATTTATTTTCAATTTGAGTTACCAACACTTACACTTAATTGTAAAATATTTTTCAAAATATTATTTTTAATATTTAGCAATAAAAAATAATTTTTAAAAGATAAATTAAATACCAATAAATTTGACAAAAATATTTATCAAATAAGTGGTGAAAGGTTTTATTGTTATTGTTGTTTTTGCAAAACTCATTTATGCTTTACGGCTTCTAATATCCAAATTTTAAAGAATAATTCAATATTCATGTATATTGGTCTTCATAGTTAAAGCATTTTCGAAATGATCCCAATGGTCGTCGGGTGTCATATCACAATTTAGTTTCATAAGAATTGGTCGTAATTAAACACCCAGCATAAGAAAGTTTAGATAATTTATGCATATAAGTTTAGAAAAATTATTTTCTCCTACCTTCAAATATATTTTAAAATAATGTTGTATAAAATTTTGTGTTTCAGTATAATATGTTTTAAAAACAATATTTCTGAAAAATATCCCTAAAAACTTTCTTGTCCCTATATTGGAATAAATTTAAGATGGGTTATTATAATTTTCTATTAAAGTATGTCATTAATTGGATAATTAATAAATTAGAATACTTAATAGTTAATAATATGGTCAGTAATTCTAGTCGTTGTTCAGTCAATTTGATGGTCCAAGACTCCAAGTTAGACCAAATGAGCATGGTCCTACTCTAGCTGGTCAGCCATATGTGTTGAAATATCACAAACTTGTGAGACACACAAAAATACTAATGGTCTTCGTCTTCATTCATTGAAGTCTTTTCTAAAGGTTGCAGTGCCTCTTGGCTCTCACTACCAAGAAACTTCAGTGAAAAGGGGTCATGGCCCCTGAACACGTGTTCCTTTTTCTTTTCATAACTATATATGTTGAGCTATTTGATAAAATGTGTGCTATACAAGTCATTAAACATTATGTAAAATAAATCAAAAGTTGCATATCTGTCTTTACAAATAACAATCTAGATCTACCCCATTTTGCCTAATTTTTGTTTACAACATATATATCTTGACTGAACAATTGGTGGATCTATCACATTTTATATAATTTTTTTTAATGAAACAAAGAATAAAAAATTTTACAGAAAGTTTTTTGAAAAACAAATTATTTTCTGACAAAAAAATGAAACTTCAATCTAAAGTTTTATTAAAGAAAATAACTTATTGATTTCCTCAAAGAACATAAGTTTAGCAAGACAATTAAATTATATTTTGAAATTGGGAATTGTATTTTCAATTACAAAACATGCAGTCCTCAAAGCACAACTTGCATCGCTATTTATTAATTAAAATAAATTGAATACATTCATCACTCTGTAATGTGAATAGTATCATGATTCAAACGAATTGAACAACTATCATTAGCTGTTGGAGTAAGATATTTAATATATACAAATTAAATGAGTTTTTACTCAAACAAATAATACACTAGAATAAACAAAATCAAGTAAAATTCTCTAAAGTCCTAACTTTTGTCTACAACATATATATCTTGATTCATTAGATGTTAAAGTGAAATAATATTAAATGGAACCACAAAGGCTTCTTAAAAATAAGAAGTTCTTGAGTCATATGCTAATGTGATTGTTACTAGACCAAAACAAAATTATGAACGAACACGTAAATATATTACATAGGATCCGATAGAGTCATAACTCATTTGTGTTCTATTATTTTTGAAAGCACAAGTACCATCATTTTTAAGACAAGAGTAATAAATTGTGCACAAATGGTTAAAATAAGTATATGATAAAAAAAATATATTTAAATGAGACCAAATTTATTTAAATGTAGTCATCTTAATAACATACACTGTTTGTGAATAGCAGTATTCAGATAATAGTTGTCAAAACGTGACAGCTGGTGAAAAGCCATCATTTTATGACTTTGAGGCGCGTAAGGGAAACGCAGAGAAAATTTGGAGTCGCCACCAATTAATTAGAAGG